>CM024272.1:6537775-6573919 GCA_013621005.1 Aeschynomene evenia | reverse complement strand
AAAAATTCATGATTAATAGTGAAGTGTGCAATCCTAACATCTGAGTTGTGTTATTTATAAAGTAGTACTTAATTGAAATCGTAGGATTGCTGCGATTTCTTAACGTTTTATATGCATTATTATCGTAGGATTGCTGCGATTTCTTAACTTTTCCTGTGTACTGAAATCGTAGCATTGTTGCGATTTGTAAACGTTTTGTGTGCATAAAATTCGTAGGATTCCAACGATTTGGTAACGTTTTGTGTGATTAAAATAAAAATAAAATACAAAAAGTAAACATATAATAAATAATACAAATACAAATATGTAAAGTCTCTAATGGTCTCTAATGAAAGGTACTAAAATAAAAAATCAAATACAAATACAATAAGTCTGTAACCCAAATAAATACAAAATACATATAAAACAAAATAAAAATCAATCGCCTCTATCCCTCGTCGGATGTGGTACAATATGTGAGCCCGTGAGACAAGTAAGCCGCCTGATCTGGCGCCTAGGTCGACCCTAATCAGGTGGCTGTCGCTGTGGCTGTGGCTCTGGCTCTGGCTCTGCCTGTGGCTCTGGCTCTGCCTCTGGCTGTGGCTGTAGCTGTGGCTCTCTGGATGTTGCGGTCCATGTACGCAGATGCAGTGTACCAGACATAATATCAAACGATGCCTGGTTCAGGTCCAACTGAGCACCTCGTGCTGGGGTAATAACATCACCACCGCTATGGAGCTGTCGACGAGATATGCATCAAACATATCAAGATCATCATCAGTGATGGATATACAATATCGTCCACTGACTCCATCGTCGGCCTATAACAATCACTGTCTCCCCCTGCTGCAGCCTGCCGAGCTCGATCCAGGTGCATCACGCGAGCTCGATCCAGGTGCATCGCGCGAGCTCTGCCCAGGACCACTCCTCCAATCTGACGATAATCCAGCAAAAACATAGATCCTCCAGCAGCTACCCTAGACTCAAGTGCATCTCTGTCTGCGTATCCGGTGCGACATGCGACTGCTGGGCAACTGGGACTGCGGCGGTATCTGGGTACTAGTCCGGGACTACGGCCGAGTCTGCGACTGCGTCTGAGTCTGGGTCTGGCGCGGAATAAAGTAGTCACCCACATCCGCAGTCCCAATAGGGTACTGGCGTCTGCTCTGACGTGTGCCCGTCCGTGCTCTCGTGCGTGCACTTCTCCTATCAGGGGCTGCTGGTGGGTGTGGAATCTGAGGACCTGCACCAAGGCCAACTCCATCAGGCAACCCTGGAGGGATTCGTCTGGGCCAGGGGGACCTCCGCCTAGATATCTAAACGGACTCAAGGACCACCACTGAAGATACTCTACTGAAGGACGATAATCATGTGTCATCATCCCAGTGAACACACGATCGTATCGATCTCCCCATATATCATAATAATCTCTGTGCTCCCTCGGCCACCATCTCGAGGGACGTCCTCTCCCATCAATGCCATGAACGCGGCTGAGGTCAGCCGGAGGAGATGGGATATGCTGCATCATGTGTACTGCCTCAACACACGATCAGGCTGATGATACTCTACTATCTCGAACGAAAGCAAGGGAATAACTGAACGAAACAGCACAGAGTGCTGCTGGACATGATCCGGAACAATCTGCATCACGTCCATGTCAGAATATGGTGTCCATCGGAACTGCACAAATGTTTCACTCAACATTAGATTAATGACGACGAAGAATATGGCACAATGTTACATACAACATATGAACAAACATTTAAACAATGTGACACTTACCCCATCCATAGAGATGAAATCCAATATCCGTCGATACTGCACCAATCGTGCACTGTTATCTCCGCGAGATGACCGGAGACCGCCCCACCTAAGCAACTCAAACATATGTACACAATTAGATAGTTAGGACAATACTGAGTACTACATTAAATTAGATATAATATAATGAAACAAAGATTGTACCTCCCAGCGAGCGGAAAGAAAAGATCATCAAAATGTGCCGGTCGTAGTGAGGGGATGCGATAGTACGCCAAGAAACAAGCAGTGACAAGCAAGAACCAGTGTCAGTCACTGTGTACTTCGTCGCTCGACACATAGTCCTATACAAACAGGCAAGAATAGCGCCTCCCCAACACATCTGACCACATCTCCTGAAATCCTCGAGCAAAGGTAGAAATTTCAGGTGAACACGAGCACTAGACTTATCGGGAACAGAAAGCCCCGATAAGTCTCATAATGTAAGCTCTGGCATGCCGCTCGATCACCACCGGAGATGCTGAAGGAACTAACTGCGACTCTGGAAACTGTGTCTCGAACCAAGGAATACTAACAGAACTCCCGTCACGCTCCTCAACAGGGGGGATAACACCGAGTAGAGACTGACAATAATCCCAGATGTCGCGGCCCTGGTGGTGTTCCGGCCAATGACCGATGCAACCAGAAACTGGCTCCCATCAATACGTAAACCCAGCTGCACTGCTACATCCTCCAGAGTAATGGTAGCCTCACCATATGGTAGGTGGAAGGTATGAGTCTCTGGATGCCAACGCTCAACCAAAGCGCTAACCAGACCGTAGTCACAGTCGAATGTACGATGACATAACTGTGCTACCTCCCAAAAACCGGCTGTGCGTAAATGATACTCTAATAAAGGGTGCGGCCTAGGTGCGCCACAAGATCTAACTCGTAGTACACGTGGAGGCTAACGAATAAAATTAAAAAATTATAATTAATAAAATCTACAAAACATTAGAAAATTAAAATATAATTGAAAATCTAACTAATCCTAAAAGAACTAAAATTTATGCTTTATTTATTATTAACAATTAAATTCAATTAATAATAACTAAAGCATATTATTAACAGCTAAATTAAATTTATAAAAACTAAAGAATTATTTTATTAATAGTTAATATAACTAAAACATAATATTACTATTAATAGTTAAATTAAATTAATAATCACTAAAAATAAATTATTAATAGTTAAATTAAATTAATAATAACTAAAGCATAAATTATTAATAGTTAAATTATAATAATAATAACTAAAGCATAAATTATTAATAGTTAAATTATATTAATAATAACTAAAGCAATTCATTATTAACAATTGTATTATATTAATAATAACTAAAACATAAATTATTAAAAGTTAAATTAAATTAATAATTACTAAACCATATTATATATTATTAACAATTAAATTCAATTAATAATAACTAAAGCATATTATTAACAGCTAAACCCTAAACCCTAAACCCTAAACTAAATTTATAAAAACTAAAGAATTATTTTATTAACAGTTAATATAACTAAAACATAATATTACTATTAACAATTAAATTAAATTAATAATCACTAAAAATAAATTATTAATACTTAAATTAAATTTATAATAACTAAAGCATAAATTATTAATAGTTAAATTATAATAATAATAACTAAAGCATAAATTATTAATAGTTAAATTATATTAAAACTAAAGCAATTCATTATTAACAATTGTATTATATTAATAATAACTAAAGCATAAATTATTAAAAGTTAAATTAAATTAATAATTACTAAACCATATTATATATTATTAACAATTAAATTCAATTAATAATAACTAAAGCATATTATTAACAACTAAACCCTAAACCCTAAACTAAATTTATAAAATCTAAAGAATTGTTTTATTAGCAGTTAATATAACTAAAACATAATATTACTATTAACAGTTAAATTACTAATCACTAAAGCATATTATTATTAACATATAAATTAAAAATAACTAACCACAGCCGCTAATTTCCGTGCAATATGAAACGGTGACGTAACTCCGAAATTTTCTTGTGCCATCGGGAACTACTTGTATCAACTAAAATATAATTTCTTTGAGAAATTAGAGAGAGAGAGGCGGAAGAAAACAAGAGAGAGAAGCGGAAGAAATGCAACTGAAATCGTAGGAAGGGGGGTTTATATAGCAGTTTGAAATCGTAGGATCCCTACGATTTCAATGGAAATGATTTGAGCTGAAATCGTAGGATCCCTACGATTTCTGGATACGTTATGAAATGTACTGAAATCGTAGGATCCCTACGATTTCTGGAGACATAATCAATTGAACTGAAATCGTAGGATCCCTACGATTTCTCCTAATAACCCTCAAATCATGACAACGTTGGAATTATTGTTTCTCTTTGCTTGTTTGTAAAATTAATGCATTTTATGTATTTATTGGGGGAAAAAATCCTAAAATATGTATATGATTTACTAATATATATATATAAGTATGTACGAATGTTACTAATATACATACTTATATAACATATATATTTACTTATATATAAAAGATATGATTTACTTAATTCATATATCACAATATATTACTAATATATATTAATTACGTATATATTAGTAATTTTCTTTAATATATGATTGGTAATTCTTTTATAATATATTTATATAAAAGATACACACATAAAATATGTATATGATTTACTTATAAAAGATTAATATATGATTTCATATATGATATATGATTTACTTAAAATATATGATTTAATTATGAAAATATATGATTTACATTGCATGGGTCATTTAAATCAAATCATATCAATATAATAACGTGAATTGATATAATTAATAAAAATACCAATCATAATTATGAATTGTCCTTCACGTTTTTTAATTCAGTCATTCTATTATTAAATCTCAATATGATTCTTCTAATCTCAATATTAAAAAAAATAAATTTAACAAATTTATTTCATAATTATTGATTGATTGAATTTCTCATGATCAATGACTTTATTCTACTATAAATTTTTTGGCTACTCTATTTGAGTGATCATCATTTAGAAAGTTACGGTGTTTACATTCTATTCTAATTTTAGTATCATTTTCCTAATTTTAGTATCTAAAAATGTATTCTTTTTCATATTTAAATACATCTATTTATATGTGTGTGATTAAATCCTTCAAAATTTATGTTAGAATGTTCATTGTATTTGATCAATCATTTTAAATTGCAGGAAAGGTTCTATAAAATGTGATGTTCAGAACTAGATTGTTATTTGAACGTGATATGCCTGAAGCTGTCTTAGCTTCAAATCCAGGTGTCATTTTCTATCTATTTAAATATGTTTTAAATTTTTTTTGTAGAATAATTGTTATTTGTCCCCCTCATTCTTTCTATTATATTATTATATAGATTCACATATATATTTTTTCTTACTTCTCACATAAGCTTTTGGTTGATTTTTATATAGTTATCATCTATCTATTTGTAAACATGTATTTCCAATTAATTTTTATACAGTTATCATCTATCTATTGCTAAGAAGCATCGACCAATCGAATGTATTTAGTCTCATGAGATCCTGGAATCTCTCCGACTCTCAGATTTCAAAGAAGACAATTTTCGGCCACTCTCCATTTTGCTATGACAATCAATAAGAGTCAAGGTCAATCTCTATCTAACGTGAGATTATTCTTGCCAAAACCAGCTTTTACACATGGACAACTTTATGTGCCGTTTAAAGGTTTAAAACTAAAACTGGTTTGAAGATTTTGATTTTAGATGAAATTGGAAATATTTGTACATCTACCAAGAATGTAGTTTATAAAGAAGCGTTTCAAAAAGTTTACAATTAAGGTTAGACATGTTTTATTTGTTTTAAATCACATTCGTGTTGAAAATATTTATACTTGACATATGATTATCTTTGTTGTCAAATTATTATGTCTTTTCTATCATTTATCACACATGTATTTGACCGTGAATATTTGTACGTAGTTTAATTTATTAACTTTTATGAAGTTTTATTTTAATTATTCTTTTTATAATTTATACAATCTAAAATTTAACTTAAAAATTGAATTATTAGTATCATTTATTTTTATCTCGTGCGGTGCACAGGTCAAAAAACTAGTATATAATGTATATCAAACAACTTTCTACTCGGAAAATAATGTTTGTACATTCACTTATACGTAGATATTCAAAATAAATAAGTAAAATGATAAAGAGAAAATGAGTTAAAAAGAAGGGGAAAAAAAAGTAACAAAAGTGATAGTATCTACATAAATATTTATAAATAGAATAGAAAGATATTTAGATGCAAGGGCGGATCCAGAACACAAGCAGAGGGGGGCGACAATAATATTTCAAATTATCAAATGAATACTTTAAAATATAAAATTTATATATTACATTTTTGCTAATTTGAATATAATATTAGTTTAATTTTTTGTATTTATATATATCAATTTCACGTTTTTTTAATCATAAAATTTTTTCTTTTTCCTTACCGTAGTTTTTTCAAAAACCTAATAAAAATTTTAAATAACTATTTCTAATTAAAAATTTTAATTATGATGTACAGATAGTGTTAAAAATTTTACACTGTCAGTCAATCTCATACATTGATTTGTGAGACTTTTAGTTAGTAGATGGTTGAGTTAAAACTTTTGCTGATGTGTCAATTTATGATTGAATGTCTATATATAATTACTTTACAGTGATAGTAGATTGAAATTAAACTCTTAAAATAATTAGATTACATAAATAAAAATAAATTAATAGATAAATAAATACAATTTAATAACTTTTAAGAATAAATATACTAATCATTTTTCTCTTTAAATTCCAAAATTTTTCAAGTGAACATATCTTAAACATTTTTTTATTTTTCATTTTCTTTTAATTACATATATAAATAATTTTTTATTCTTTAAAAAATTATATACTAATAAATATAGTTGATAATCTTATTATTACAAATAAATAATCTATTATGAAAGAAATCTATAATTTTAATAAGATTGTAACGAAGAGTTTTGAGATAAGGGTTTAAAAAAAATATGAAATGTAAACTTGGAATATACAGGAACTGAACCCGAATGTCTACCTAATGAGCAAGCACCTAACCACTATGATGAGTCTTCATTTTAAACTCATTGCTCATGTATCTTTATTTATTTCATCTTTAAGCTAGGGGTAGGGCCATTGATCGCCCCTTAAGAGCAACTCCAAATGGGAGGACCAATTTGAACCCTATCTATCATAAAAGTACTGTCATATGTATATTGCGTTATAAAAGAGGGAATGGAGATCAAGGAGGCGCTCTCCTCTCCAGTAATAGGGACTAACTTCAGTCCCTATTGTGGTCCCACATGTTTAATTAATTAAAATAAAGATAAATTAATATGAGAGAAATTATTAAATGAGCAGAATAAATTGTGAAAATATAAGAGTGATAATGATGTGTATTTATAGATGAAAATATAAATATTTCCGTTGATGTTCAACTATTCTTTCTGAACTCACTATCAGCTATAAGATTAAAAGTGCACTTTTATTTTTAAAATATAAAACTTTTATTGCCAAATGTCATTACATTATTTGCTCTTTGTAGTCCCCGTTTAGAGGGACTTTGCTAACTTGAAAAACGAGTCGCATCTCACATCCTGCTTCTCGTTCCCTGCTCCAACAGTCAACGTTCCTGTTTGGTCTGACAGTGCAGCAATAGGGACTCATTTCTTTACCCGTTGAAGTTGCTCTAAATATGTCTCAATTTAGATTTAAAAATGATGAATGTTCAAGTAGCCTTGCTATTTTACTAGTGATCATAGAGGATCCATTTCACTCGTTTAAATAATCCATGCTATATTTAAGTTATTTAAATGATATTTTGTAATAGAGTTTTGCCTCTGATTTTAGCCTTATTTTTTTATTAATTTTTAATTTTAAATTATTTAGGTATTAAAAAGTCTTCGATTCATAATAAAAAATTAGTCAAAACAACTGATGAATTATGAATAACATATAATATGTAAAAATAAATCTTGATGTACAATATCAAAACAACCACTACAACCAATGACTCCACCTTTACAAATTTTGGCCAGATTTAATGTTCTAGACTTGAATGGGCTAAATGTGATGATATATAATAAAAAAGGCCCCAACCCTTACCATTGTTTGGTTTGGTTAGTTTATTAATGTATATATAACAAAATTAGAGAGTTAATAAAAATATATATATATAACAAAACTAGATTTGTAATATGCATAGGGTGTGATAGATGAGGATATATAGAAATACGCAGGGTGGTGGTGGTGGTGGAATTTTGATGTGAATGGATGATTATATATGTAGTATTGTTGTTGTTATGGTGATGATGGAGTCTCTGATATGAATTGATGGTTGTATAATGTTGGTGTTATTTGATTGGTTAGAATACATTTTGGTATGAGTTATTATCTATTACGGAGGCTGATACTATAATTATCAAAAAAAAAAAAATATGCATACCGTATATTATATATTATGCACATACATCATATATCACATGTTGGAACATTATCTTTTTTTATAATATATAATATATGGTGTGTATAATATACTATATCGAATGTGTGTAATATATAATATATGATATGCACATTATATAATATATGTTGTATATAATATATTAATTATTTTGATTAATTTTTTATTGTATAATGAGCGATGCATGCCCGTTTAGGTATAGTGCTGATTTGCTGCATAAGAAAAAGTAGTAATGGAGACAACAAAGCACGAGATTGTCATTCTTCACTGACCCCTAATACATACAATCATGGCTGAGATAATAATGCACCGAAGAAAGAGGGTTGGGATTTATGAGCAATTTTAGCCATAAGAAACATAAAACTCTTCTTAATATGTGATTCGAATCGAAATAAATATATTGGAATGTTATAATCAACCAAAAGGCAAAAGCAAATGTACCATGCTGAGATTTTCTTTTTCATATCCACTTTTCTGGTCTGATTTTTGTTGGAATTAATTAATTTTGCCACCAAGTTTTTTTTTATAGTGGGTTTCCTTTGTGTTCTCATCTATAGTTTGAACGTTTAATTGAAAAAGAAAAGGCTAGTTTACTTTCTCTCTTGGCTACTATATCTGGAATTATAAAAACAAAAAGTGGGAGATGATAAGAGACCTAAAGGTGCTTTAATTTGAGCCTTTGAATTACATGAAATCATAAAGACATTATTACTTTGCTTAAAGTTAAAGAGTTCAAAAAGTGATGTATAGATAATGGAGTAGCACAAACCATTTTTAATCAAAGGGTTTCCCTCAATATACTACTTCGATCTTCATTACCTAATGATTTCACTGAATCAGTGATACTATAAAAAGGAAAAAGTTTTGTTAAAAAAATAGATCGAGCTATGGGCCATACATATACGCATACGTTTAGCTTGATTGTTCAAGTTCTAAGGTATGTATTAGCGCGTTTTGGTCATGACTACCGAAAAATACTTTCTCAAGCTAAGCTAATTGGAATTCCTTCAAAGGTTGATCATAATATTTTGTAGTTTAATTATAATTCTCTGTGTAAACTTCATTTACATAAATATTTAATCAGAAAATACTTGACACGTCATTCATTTTATCCAACTTTTTAAAATTTATGTATGATATAGTATGATAATGGATTATATTTTTGTCTGGTAAGTCCGACCGAGGTCTCTAACCCTTGGTTAGAAACTTAGTCCAGGTCAACATAAGTAAAACAAGTACACAAGAGATCAAGTGTTTACTCTTAGTCGGTATTCAAATATTCCATTCAATCTGTCAATTTTAAGGTCTTCGGTCGGTCTCTTTTAAGGTATCCTTACATTATGATTCTACATATTTGTCTTAAATACTTATGTAATGTATATCTTTCGATGATTCCTTCTCGCTCTTAGTTAGTATTTTTAGTCAATTATTCTATATGGACTAGACCGACTATTTTGGGTCTTTGTACATTACCCTAATGATCGGTCGACCTTATCTCTACTACAAATCATATGACACATTTTTATTGTATAATAATATAAAAAATATATATTATTAATGCATAATAATTAAATTCTTTCTTTAAATTCCCCAATCCCAACAACAAATTGTTCCCTAAACATAACAATTTTTTTTTATCAAAAAGATATTAACTAAAAAAAAACGTAACACTAATTTAATCAACTTTAAGTCTAAATTTTTTTTTTAAAATTGTCAAGAATGAGTACATATATTATAATTTTTTAGGAGGGTGAAATCAGAGTATTAAGGATGTCTATGATTTGGAGGTATAATTAAGGGTGAATTTTAAAAATAACTTTTTATTGTTGAAATTTATCCGTAAATTTTTTCTTAATCGATCTTATCCCTTAACCAAACATATCAAGAGTTGAACACTGCCAGATGTGATTTTATCTGCCAATAAACTTGACTGGAAATTTTACTAGATACCCTTAGAAAAAGGGAGTTTCTCAGGTAAAGACAACTTGTTTTGTCTATATGGTGCAGGAAAAAGGTGTTAGTTTCTGATTGGTTTAATCATATTTTGTTCTGACACCTTTTTAAGTTAGGTTTAAACTAGAAAAAATTAGTTAATAGAAAGAGAAAGTGATTCTTTGTGTTGAATTACATAAACACCCTTAGTTCAAAATGAAATAATGAAAAAGGGGTTTTTTATGTTTAAATACCATGGTTACCTTGAAATAGTTGTTGTTCTATCTTCTCCTTTCTCTGGATGCTGAAAGTTTACTGTACGAAGCTATTTTTATGGTTTAGGTTTTCTTGCTATATTAGTAAATAAATTCATATTTGTATCATTTTTATTATAAACGTAATATTTTTCTTTGTAATATTAATATAAGTAAATTGTTGTCGTCTTCTTTTTGAATAACTTTGTCACGGATATTTTGTTTGTAATTTTGCATTAGTGTCAAATTTATCTAATCTCGTATTATGTTTTTTGGTAGTTAATTATATATGCCTTAGTCACAATGCATATTTTATTGTCGTTCTTTTACAACTAAAAACAAACAACCAATGAACCTTCCAAAATTTTCAATTATTAATTTATAAATTTCTATATTATAGTAAAAGAGAGGTTATCGTTAATTATCAATTTATACATTGAGTCTTTATAAATGTGACATGTATGCTAATTTAGGCATCCTTTATTTTTTTCTTCGAAAATATTTACAAATCTTTAATGAATCTTTTTAAATATTATTATAGAATATATATATATATATATCTTCTATTTTATTTAAAATAATTTATTTATATTATTTAAAATAATTGTGTATAATAATAATATAAATTAATTAATTACATTTCATATTCTCAACATATTTCTAATTTAATAAAGAAAATTGAGTGAAATTCAATTTCTTAAATCATTAAGTAATAATTCATAAATTGATGCAATATTAAACACAAGGGAAATATTTGGGGCACAACAAAAAACCAGCCAAAACAGCCAACAAATTATGCATAACATATATAATATAAAATGCACAATGTATATCATATGTATTGCACAACGTATATCACCTATTATGCACAACATATATTACATGTTGCAGCATCATCATTCTTTGCAACATGTTATATATGTTGTGCACATCATGTGATATATGGTGTGCTGTTGTGCAATTTATGTTATATATGTTGTGCATAATTTGTTGGCTGTTTTGGCTGATTTTTTTTGTGCCTCTAGCTATGCTCTAAACAATATAACATATTTTGTTGTAAAATATCTATTTGTTCAGTTAGATCCATTTTTTCTCTCCACCTCTCCAACCCTTTCAACTTCATTTTTTTTTTATTTTGCTCTCTTATTTTGAAATCCCTACTAGTCTTATACTCGTTCGATGCACGAGATTATATCGAATTTTATGTTTAAAATATTAAATAATTAATGAAAAATATTTATATAAAAATAAGTTAAATGAAAATATGTTATTCATAAATTTGTTTTGTAAATATAACAATATAAAAAATACATAATGAAATTATTATTATATTAGTGGATGTAAATAAAATTAAAATAGGATTTTGGAGGATTGTCTAAGAACTACTTATCACATAATATGAATATGTAATTTTTAAATTGTTTTTGTAAATAGTACATGTATATTGATGGTGCGAAAAATCACGGCAAGTATACCGTGTCGTTCAAATAATAAAAATAAGTATTTAAGACCTTGTGTCGATCCCACGAGGACTAATCAATCAATTTATCAATTAAATTTATTCAACTAATTGGAATAAAAGAATAATTTTTTAGAATGATTGAGAATTTAATAAATAAAGGAAAAAAAAATAAGAACTAAAATATGAGAAACAATTAAAAAATGATGTGATTAATGGAAGAAAAGAGCGATTGAGGTTCTGATTTCACAATCTATGTCTCTCTTTCAATTACCATATGTGTTATTCAATCTTTATTTTACTTGTGTGACAATCCGGATCCCTATTTTGTTAAGAGTTTTTCTCAAGATCATCCTAAACTCTTTTGTTAGCCCGGTTAACTAATCTCTTAGACTAACCTAGACTACATAGGGATTAATTAAGACCTTGCATTCCCATCATGATTGCACAACCCGCAGTCATTTATCTCTAATGATAGCTAGATTGTGGTTTAAATTTCATGTACATACTCACAATACTCCTCTCAGAGATCATATGAGATTAAAAATCAGTTACAAGTTGGTCATTCAAGCAAAAACATTAAAGAAAAGAATACATGATGAAGAGGAAAGAGAAATACATAGAAGGGATAAAAGACTTAGGAATTAGGAAAACCCCAAATCTCTCTGCTCTTGACTTTGATCTCTTGGTGAATCCTTGTTCTTGATTTCCCAGCAGAACTCTGCTAGGATTCCTCTGTTCCTAAGAATGTTGATATTAATGGAATGATGAATGAATGATTTGTTGGATTGGAATGAAATCCTTTTTTATGCCAAAAGTATCAATATTTTTATCATATTTGGACTCTTTTTTCTAAAAACACTTAACAAACAAATTAAAAAGCTCATGATACAAAAATCATGTATTTTCAATATTTCTTTTCCAAATAACTCAATAACAACTAATAAACAAATAAAATTATATAAAAACTACTCTAAAAATCAAACAAAGATAACTCATGTTGATGAGTTATCAATTGAACCATCACATATCAAACATATAGATTATTTATTGTCATACCCTTTTAGTTATATTGTCATATCATATTTAATGAATTTCTATCTAATTATCCTAAAATATGATTTTTCCTTCTATTTTATTATTACTAATATTCTTAAATAAGTCTAAAATTTTAAAAAATATTTAATCTCTAATCAATCACTAAAAATCACAAAATATTCACAATTTATCAAGCACTATAAATTGCTAAAATCACATAAAACATTAAAAATTAATAATTATCATTGAATATGATTTATATTCATGCAATCACTTATTTATATTTATAATATTCAATCACGTAATTAGTTTTCATCTTTTTTAATATCGAATTTGTATTCATAAAATATTTGTAGTTATTCTCTTTTAACAATCAACCAAAAATAATCATAATTTACATATTACCAATCACTAAAAACTACCGAAATCATAGAAAATATTCAAAAACTACTAATTATCAATCATGAATAATTATTAATCATATCTATTCTCCTCCAACAATCAACAAAAATATTAAAAATTTACTAATTCATGTTCATAATTATTCCTAATTAACAAAAAGTATTAAAAATATCTAATATCAACCACTAAAATTCTCTAAAATACTCACTAATTATCAATCACTAAAAGTCACTAAATCACTAAATCACAGATAAAACATTAAAATATCACCAATTATCAAACATTAATAATTACTAATAATTCATAATTATTCTCTTTAAAAAATATTTTCATTATTTATGTTTTACATTTCTTGTGAGACATTTAATCAATCATGTCAAATAGTAAATAATGATAATTAAGTTGTTGTGATTGATATCGGTTAATTAACAAAATCAGCATTATCTTAAATAAAGTATAAAATAAAATTATTTTTTTATGTATGATTAAATGTAGTAAATAATACATATATATATATATATATATATATATATATATATATATTGAACGATCACATATTAAACATATGGATTGTCTATTGTCATATTCTATTTAATGATTTTTTATCTACTTATCCTAAAATATAATTTTTTTTTCTTCTATTTTGTCATTACTAATATTTTTAAATAAAATTTTAGACAACTGTATGTGTTTTGCACTAGCACCATTGTCAAAGGGATATTTTAGACAAAGTACACAAATACATTCGCAAGCTTTTACCGGGTAAATTTCAATTGAGAATTAATTCAATACACAAACACACTTTGACTACTACAGTACATGGCACCAATAAATTAGACAAAACTTACGGAACTTTACGTGTCACCCATCCAGACCATAGAAATCATGTCTACACCATACAGGAAATCATTTTGTCTATAGGTGAGCACGCACCTTAGAAAAATAGTGTCTCTTAGTATTAACAATTTAGCATATGAGATTCCTTTTTTATTTTTGAGTTTAGAAATTTTGGGGTGAATATAGCTTCTTCATCCAGGAGTACAGAAAGAAAAGTGCCACGCTTTTTTGAAAAGAAAAAAAAAATTGTCTCTTGATTGAGGTTCAGATGAAGAAGTGACACATTGGACGATGGCCTTTAATTTTGCACACACACGTGCATGCACACGAGTGATGAGTAACAAAGAGAAGCCTAAAGAAAGTCATATTTTTTTATATAAAAAAAAATTAGATTAAGGACGATATATTCCATCAAAATCATGAGCAAATTATTAATCTCAACGATAATATATTGTAAAGTTTACATATTATTCACTAAAGGAGTGTTTGGTTGGGAAATATTGCAAGATTCTCATAAAATTTTTATGAAAAAATTATTTTTTCATGATTAGTTCAATATTAGCTTCAAAGATTTCTAAGAGAATTATATTTCTGGAAGACATTTTCCTTCATTTTTATTCCCTTCCTATGGGTATATTTTATTTTCATGTATGAGAATTTTGTAAAATGTGTAAAAATACATTTATGATCTCATTGATTATTATCTTCATGTTACATTTGTTTTATTTTGCAATGGATAATTTTATAAACACAAATGCTTGGGGTACAACAAAAAAATCAGTCAAAACAGCTAACAAAGTTCATTTAACACTTTATGGCACAAATAACACTTTTAATCATGAGTATATTTTTAATGGGCTGGGTGATTGTGGCCCAAATTCCTATTTGTTGGCTGTTTAGGCTGGTTTTTTTGTTGTGACTCTAGCAATACTCTTTTATAAATTACCAGTTTTATCTCAGAAATATTACTATGAACCAAACATGGGAATAAATCATTCCGTAGTATTATACAAGATTTCTAGAAATATTGTACAAGATTCCCATAAACTTAGTGTACAAACTAGACACATGAATAATACATTTCTGGAAAATGATTCCCAGATTTATCATTCTAGAGAATATTATTTCCGGGAATAAAATTTAAATCCGTAAACCAAACGCCCCCCTAAGGTGGTGTTTGGTTGGGAGAATGTTGCAAGATTGCCGAGAAACTTTTATGGAAAAGTCATTTTTCCATGATTGGTTCAATATTAGTTTCAAAGATTTCTAGGAAAATTACATCCATGGGAGACGTTTCAACCATGGGTAAGTTTTATTCTCATGAGAATCTTACAAAATGTATAAAAGTACATTTATGATTTCATCTATTATTTTTATGTTATATTTATTTTATTATGCAGTGGTTAATTTTGTAAATTACCAGCTTTATCTCAAAAGTTTTACTACGAACTAAACACGAGAATAAATCATTTCTAGAAATATTGTACAAGATTCCTAGAAATTTATTGTATAAACCAGACACATGAATAATACATTCCTAAAAAAATAATTTCTAAATTTATCATTCTTAAAATTCTATTCTCGAGAATAAAATTTCAATATGCAAAACAAATGCCCCTAACTTAATCCAAAATTAAAATACAAATCATGACTACGGCATGAAGGTCGAATAAGGTATCTTAACCTTTGTTGACAAATGACAATAAAATCATATATAATCAAGCATGGTGTTCCATTATGTATCACAGCCTTTAGGCTTGGTTATGGAGGCGGAGACAGGGGAAGAAGTACAAATTTATTTGTATCATGTTTGTTTTGCAGAGACGGAGATAGAAATAATTTTTACAATAATACCTTTCTTGGGTGGTGGTTGAATGGTGGTTCGGTGGCAGCAGGTGGTGGTCAGGCGGCGGCCGGCGGTGGTTCGGCAGCGGCCGACGGTGGTCTAGCATTTTCCAGCGCAGCCAGCGGTGGTCTGGTGGTGGTCTAGCAGTTTCCGGCGCGGCCGGCGGTGGTCCGGTTGCGGTCAGTGGTGGCTGCGCGGTGGTCCGACAGTGGTCATTGGTGGTTTGGTTAGGGTCAACAATGTCATTTTATTTTTATGTCCATTGTCTCCATCCACACAAACAAACACGATACTGAGACGATTATTTTTTCTGTATTGTCTCTGTCTCTATGTCTTTGTCTCTCCGTCTCCGTCAACTCTTGAATCCAAACGCAGCCTTACTGCGCCAATTAGACTCAAAACCAAAACCCAACATTTTTTTTTATTTTGGGTAAACCCCCAAATCAGTCCTTGACTGTAACACCCTAAAAATTAGCACTTAATGCTTAAGTAATCTTAGGCCAATCATCAAGTGTCACGTCCTGATTTCATAGCTTGTTCTTTTCTTATAAAATAATATACGCGGAAAATATATGGGAATTTATTTTCGAAAATATAATATCGTGAAAATAGCGGCAACCGTCAATATATACACGCTAGGTATAACCATACATAATATATCTATGTAATATATACATGCAATACAATTCTGACTTTAAACATACATCACAAATATTCTCAAATACATGAATCATAACAATTATTGAATATAATATATTACTAATATAAATATCGCAGGCTAACAATGGTCCGACTTTAACTAAGGGTAAAGCACATAAATAAGGGAAAAACGTATAAAACAACGGAAGCTCTAAGCATCGTCGCCTCGGCTACAGGTGTCTTGGACGGTCGTATGACGGCTTCCTCCAGCGGTTGATTTTCTAAGCTCCTTACGAACGGAGGGACCCTCAGGTCCTTCAGCATCCTGCTAGAGCTCTCCATCTAAAGATGGTACGGAAATAGGGGTGAGAAACTATAATTTCTCAGTAGGGTATGCACACATAAGTGTCATCGTATCCATCTCTGCCACTTCGAGTTTTTTATGAAATTGTGATCATACATAAAGACTTGTTCAATTTTAAGTTAAAAATTCCTTTAGTCGAAGTGGATGGCTTTTAATCATGCTTCTTAATAACATAATAAACATGCTATGCATTGAAAATATTCATAATAAAAATTCACATAATAACTCATTCATAAGACAGTTAGTCACATAAACATTTTCATAACATTCTTAGTTCTTTCTTGTCTTTAACTTTACTTTACTTTAACTTTAACTTTAACTTTGCCTTAGTCCATATGAACCTCCCTCAACTTCTTTCTTTCTTGGTAATGAGCTCATATTGTGGCCGTCGCCACCTTGGGTTCCCTTTCGGGAGAGGGGTACTTTTGAGAGTCACCTTCCCTTACCGAAGGATCGTCATCATCTTGGCTAGAATCACCTCCCCTTACCGGAGGATCATCTCTTTGCTTTTCTTATAACCTTTAATTATGGGGTACTTTTGAGAGTCACCTTCCCTTACCGAAGGATCGTCATCATCTTGGCGAATCACCTCCCCTTACCGGAGGATCATCTCTTTACTTTTCTTATAACTTTTAATTATCTTTACTTTAATTATGCATAAACTTGAAATGCAATCATCATCAAACATGCAAAATATACTCTTTAACATCATGAAATAAACATAGCACATACACTTACTTGCTCTGACATCATGGAGAATAAATATATACAACACCTTATCAAATAAACATGATATATAATTACTTATAAATATTATTCTTAGTGCTTCGATACATTTCATGTCATTTGATCTCGTTTATTTTATTATTATTTCTTACTTTGTACTTTATTCTAGTTTTACTTGTACTTTTTACTCTACCCTCAAGTATCTTGTAAATTCTTATATTTTATTCATCACTAATCTTGTCTTCTATATTATCATTATTATTATTATCATGTATCAAATATTATCTCATATACTTATATATATCTTATTTAATATTCTATTGTATTGTTCTTAATGTTATAAAGTCAACATAATATCTTATTATCGTAATTACTAATTACTATTATCTTATTCCTAAAGTTATAAAGTTAACAACTTAAATTAGCTTTATTACCCTCTTATTACTTTAATTTTATTATTAATATAACTTCTTGTTACTTACTCAGTACTAACCATTATACACGCTAATAATATATACCCATTGTTAAGAATACTTATTAACTATTTCCAATAATACTTATTTATTATTAACAGTACCTACTCACTCATAATAATTATTATTATTAGGATTAATATTTTATTATTATCTTCCCTATTAATATTACTACCATTATCATATTATTATTATTATTTCTACATGTTATCTACCTATTATTAACTAATATACATATTAATAGGTATAAGTTTATGTAATAATAATATGTAATAGTAATATACATATACTAGTAAACTGTTTTATTTTTATTTTATTTTATTATTATTATTATTATTATTATTATTATTATATATATATATATATATATATTATATATATATATATATATATATATAATATATATATATATATAAATAATGGTCGCTTCACGCTCCCACTCACGCCTGCCAAGTTGAAGAATCAGGGAAGGCTCATCCACGCCTTTCGCATATATATATATATATATATATATCATATGTGTTACAATTTCTTTATTGTTTCTTACGTGTGTGTATATACATTTACGTGTACTAATTATTTACCAGATGTTTTACGTTTTATCTTAATGGCTTACATATAAATGTATTAACTCAAAATAATACTTCATTCTTTAACATAACTCATCATTTGTTCTTGAAGAAATACAATAAACATGATACAATAACATAATAAAATTTAAGGATATACATTAACATAAGATCATACATGAATAGCAATAAGGCACAACAATCTCTACCTCAAAACCTTGAAGATGTAGACAAAAGCTCCTAGACAAAAGCTCATAGGCAAAATCCCTCTTGTCTCTCTCTCTCTTTAGTGTTTAGAAAAACTCCCCTACTGACTCTTCCTATGAGTATTTAAATAGTGAAGTGATGGGTAAACTTTCTCTAAAAAAAATTAGGGTTTTGATTTAATTGGTGGAGTGATAGAGTTGATTAGTATCCATTATAATCCTACATTGTTCTTTTCTATATATATATCGTATCAATTACCTATATATATCTAACCCATATATAACTAACGTGTATATATATATATATATATATATATATATATATATATATATATGAAATCTATATTAATTTATATTATTCATTTTCTAGTTACGATTTCTATATATTTATATATATATTAATTACCTATATATATATCTAACCTATATAACTAACGTACGTATATATGTATATATGAACTCTATATTAATTATTATTATTATATATATAGCAACGGTTACCTTGGCTAAAAAAATAGAAATGCCAATCAACATTAAAGTGGTGTAATTAGATAATATAGCTTTCTAAAGATAGAATCAATTTATATGTAATTTAGAAGTAATTTCCGTAGGTGCAGAATTGCTGCATATCTATGATTTATTAGGAACGCAAATTAGTGATGCTATCTTAGGAAGTTTTTGCTATGCCCCTTTGTAATCCGGATACATATCATGTTGTATATATGGATTAAGGTATCAGATGGGAAGGTAGGTTGGAACTGAAAATATTTCTTTATATATCCCTAAAACACTAATTATCTACGGTACCATACACACACATATATATATATATATATATACACATGACATAACAAACAAACATTTTATATTATTGTGATTACTTATTTATATATATTAACATGTAGATATATTTATTTACACATAAAACATAATTTATTTGTAAATCAACTAAATTTTATCCAATAAATAAATTAACTAAGAGTCATAAAATTGAGGATGTTACATTGACAATGTTAAGGATGGACAAGGTAGTCCCTGACATTGAGAAAGTGACAACTGAGTCCCTGACAATGTCATTTTTCGAACATCCGTTCGTCCCTAAACGGAATCCCTCAGACGTGACAATAATTAGCCCAAAATGGTCCCTGACAATCAATAAATAATAACTCTAATTGATCCCTAACATTTTTACCGCGCTGGACAATTTAGTCCCCTAAAATATGAATCCATATTTGTCCAATATTCAAAAACTCACTAATATTATTTACCTCGTTTCCTAGGATAGAAAAAAGAATATGAAATATTTTGTGATCAATATTTGAACAAAACTAAATGCAATTTATAAGATCTATCTGATCAATATCCAAAAGATCTTCTAGTTTTTACCTTTCTTGGTCAAATATAACCACTTCGATGAATTTCTTTCGAAGCCTTCAGAATTAGCCCCTTTATAAAGTAATGTTGCTACAATGATATTACTTTAGTAGTATGAGCAATGCAT
Organism: Aeschynomene evenia; assembly: GCA_013621005.1. Lineage (NCBI taxonomy): Eukaryota > Viridiplantae > Streptophyta > Magnoliopsida > Fabales > Fabaceae > Aeschynomene > Aeschynomene evenia. The sequence continues at coordinate 6,553,368 of CM024272.1, read as the reverse complement.
GTGCTATAATAGTTATTTGTAGTCTAAATTACAATTAAAGAACCTCTAAATGCAACATTATAATCAAAGTCAGAAGACATAATATATTCATCATTGTGATTATACTTGGGTACATCATGCTTAGAATTTGCCTTATGTTTTTTCATTTATTTGGATAAAAATAATAAAAGAAAATATTAATTTGATTCACATCCAAAATTATTTTTCGGTAAGGCTACACCTCCTAATTTAAGGTAGTGGACACATACAAATTCATAGTTTAAGGAACTAAACTGTCCAGCGTGGTAAAAATGTTAGGGAGCATTTAGAGTTATTTAGGCAGTGTTTGTTTTGATGTACAAGACAATACAATACACAAATACAGATACAAAAAATACAGATACAGAAAAATTTATGTATTCTGTATTGTGTTTGTTTTTTATGTACAAGACACAATATTTTATGTATTGTATTTTGTGTATTATGTTTGATAACAATGGACAATACAAAATATTGTATGAAAAGTCAATTATGTCCCTAATAATAAAATAAAATAAAAACCCACCCATCCTCCCTCTCTCTCCTTCCCTTCGCTCACTCTCACCCCTACGCCTTCCCCTTTCACTCAGATTCAAAAATATCACTGCCACCACCATCTCTGTCTCATTCCTTTAGCTTCTTTCTCACCTACTTCAGTCATTCATTTTTCTCGATCTATCACCACCACGAAGCATAGTGGTTGCCGAAGCAGCAGCAAGAACGTCGTTGGTCTTCAAGCCGCAGCCGTGGTCCTCGATCTTCAAGTAGCAGCAGCGGCGATGTTCACAACCAGCGGCGGTGACAATCAACCAGTAGCAGCAGTGGCAGCGTTCGAGTAGCAGAAGCGGAGGGCCTTGGAGCAGTAGTGGCAGAGGACTTGGAGCGACCACATCAGTGACCAGCAGTTGCCTTCAAGAAGCGGCGGTGGCGACCTTGAAGCACTTGCGGCAGCGGCCTTCTGAGTAGCAATAGCGGCGGACTTCGGAGCAACAGTAGCAATGGTAGAAAGAAGCCAATGAAGAGAAGATGAGAGAGAAATAAGAGGTTGTTCAAAGTGGACAAATTTGGAATAATAAAAAATAAACAGGGGCATACATGTCTAAAAAATATTTTACAGTTTCTGTATTTGGTTTGTGTATTTGTGTCCACTCTTTCAAAGAGGACAGAAAATACAAGTTTTTTCTGTACAAATACACAAATTTTGTGTATTTTCTGTATCTGTATCTAGAAAACAAACAATCTATTTTGTGTATTTCTGTATCTGTACCTAAAACAAACACTGCCATATTGATTGTCATGGACCATTTTAGGCTACTTATTGTCACGTCTAACGAAATCCGTTTAGGGATGAACGGATGTTCGAAAAATAACATTATCAGGGACTCAGTTGTCACTTTCTCAATGTCAGGAACTACCTTGTCCATCATTAAAATTGTCAATGACCGATATGGGGTTTACCCTTTTATTTTTTTTATGAATTAGATGATATACATGGCCCCGTAAACCTTAATTTGTAATTTTGCTAGAACTGTAAAACACCATGATTGCACCTTTTTCCCTTCTACTTTTGAGGCTCAATTACCAACGACATAGCTAACCCATCGTCCTTTTAGAACCTAATCCCATATATAATGCATTCCTTTTTATTGACTAATAATAATAATAATAATATATGATATATATATCCATAGAATATGCAACACCTAACAAAAGCAGCACGCATCATCATTTGAATTTAGGAGTCCCTACAGGAGACGCAAGGGACCAGATTATTGGGGGCAGGAAAAAGAGTTAGAAAGCTTTTTCACCCAAAGCTACTACTTTTTATGGGAACAATTTTCTTTTGCTTGACGCTTTCTGTTTGTCCTTAAACTTAATAATTCTCTCATCTCTCTCTTCCTCTTGTATGTTGGGACTCAACTAGACTACACACTCATCTTCTCATCTGTAATTAGCATCTGCCTTTCTTGAATGGATTTTAGGTTAAATTTTTAAATTACTCTTATATATAATAAATCGATATTTATATTTTTTAACAAATATATTAGGGGGTTGAAAGAATAGAATGAGTCAAATTCAAGAACTTTCATAGCTCGTTAAGACATATGCAAAAATTTATTACTAGACCATGAACTCAACGGTAACTTAATTGCATTTTATTATTGATTCTTTTGTGGGTTCCATAATGAATTATAGATTCAACCTGATCTTTAAAATTGCATATGGCATTTTACTCCTTTAAATTTAGAAAGTATAAATTTAATCTTTAAAATTCTAAAAAACAATTTAATTTTTAATTCAAATTATTCCACAATTATTATTATTAATCTGGTGTGCTTAAATAGTTACGCTCATTATTCTGTTAACAAAATATCAATTATTGGATCTTACCTTAATATAAAAAAAGAGTAATGTTACCGGTACATACCAAATGGTATATATAACATACATATGTTTTGATCCAATGGTGGAGAAAAGAAATGTAAGTGATGGAGTGACGTCCCATCAAAATCCAAAGATGATGAAGTAAGTGGAGAATGTATGTAAGAGAAAGTGTATGTACAAATATCATTATTGTAAAAAAAATTTAATATTATAAATCCCTCTGCAAGCCGTATTCAATGGTAGATATTCCCTTGGTTCTTGTACTTCAAGAATACATACATTGACCTTACTTTCATTAAAAGATAGAAAAGAAGAAGAAGTAGCAAAAAAAAAATACTTAATTAGTTAGTTAGAAATTTATATATGTATGGAGTACATATAGGAGTAAGTATTTCTAGTGTACATGAAGAATTATTGATTCCGAAACGTAACAATAGATATTTCGAAACATAACAATAGATAGATTAACATGAGTCATTTTTATGCAATTTTATAAATTCAATTGATAATTTTTTTTTTTATTTCAAACTCAAGTTAAGTGCGCCTATAAGTAAAAGGAACAATTACTCTAATTTTTGTTATCAATGAGTCATATGATAGTAGATCACATATTTTCACACGAATAGGATCAGTTACCCTACTTTCCACTCGTTTGGTCTCTCTCGGGTTCTCTTTGGTGGAACCTACTTGTTACCCTTGTGTTACTTTGTCATCTAGTCTAAACAGAATATATGTGAAATGTGAAAGAGACGAATCCTAGCTGGTTCCGTTCTGTATATATGCAGTGTAGTTAAAATTTATTTGTCAATTTTTGGTTTAATTTTTTCAAGAAAATTATGCTATTTATTTAGTAGCGTTCGACGAAAACAAAATAAAAAAAAATACTAATCAATGGTACTTGGCATTCCATGTGACAATAGAAGATTCATGCTTGTCCATATTAAAATGAATTTGTTTAAATTATGTTATCTTCGGAAAAATAATGCTCAGAGTGGCATTTGTTGGCTATCACGCATGACACCACCCACAAGCCACAAGACTTGACGGTCAATTGGGGTTAAGTGCACAAAACTTAGGATATGAGTTGCACAAAACACATAAATAAAATAGGGATTAAGAGCATGTCTAATAGAGTTTTTGTCTTACAAAAAAGTTACTCGTTTGTCTTATGTCTACATTTATTACATCTACATTATCCGCATAATTAATATATTATAAAAAGTAATAATGATTAACGTACAACAAAAATACGTCCAACTTGTATCCAACGTGTGCTATCCATGTTATAGGAGGTGTGTTATACGTAAATCACATAAATTTAGCTTCTGAATATAGGTTCAGAGGCTAAACTAATTCTTAGCTTAGATGCAAGATATCATAAGTTTCTGAATATGCTTCTGAAATGCTTAAATTGCCTTTGAATTCATTTAAAGTTAATGTAACAATTTATAACAATATGTAATTCAAAGAGATTAAGTTGGGAGAATGTTACTCTTGGAGTTTTATACTAGTTCGGCCGATTTAATACCTACATCCAGTTTTCAAATCAACTAGTTTGAGTTCCACTAACTTTAATCAAAGTTATAAACATATTTGCATTTGCATGTAAGGATCTGGCTTCTAAGAGTGCAGTGTGGATTATTTCAACTTTTGAACGAATAAAACTTGCTTCTTATGAAGTTTTTGTGCTTTTGAATGATAAGCCTAAGTCAATTATGATATTCAAATGCATTTTAGCTCTGAGACGTAATTATTTATTAACTAATTAAATTTCTGATGGCTAGAACCTAATTATATTAACTTCTGAATATATATATATATATATATATAACTCTATCATACTTTTGAATAAGAGATTGTACAATATATATATATATATATATATATATATATATATATATATATATATATATATATATATATATATATATACATAAGAGCTTTCAATCAAAATGTTTATCACTGTGAATGATTTTTTACCATTCAAAATATCATAAAAGGGTTATGGAGCTAATAATAACCTAAGAGAAGAATCACTTCTTATTTCTACCTTCAAGAAATCATATATCATATCATATATATTATTCTAAAATCGAGTTTTGGAGAGAGAAGAATGAGTGACGTGTCATTCACACAGTCATTTGATATCCCTCTATTAAATGTCAATTAATATATCAATATAATGAAATTAAAACATAATCTCATATATATATATATATATATATATATATATATATATATATATATATATATATATATATATTCTTATCATATATATTTCAATCAAATCATTTTAAATAAAATATATATCACATGTATATGATATATGATATATACGATATGATTTCAATTCTAATTTAATTTTAAAAATTAGCGAGATTTCTTGAAGAAAATTTCTCAATCAAATCATACTTTTATATATATATATATATATATATATATATATATATATTGTGGTAACATTTCTTTTCATTTGTTCAGACCCATTTTTCCTCTTCATCTTATCAACCCTCTAACTTTATTTTTTTTCTTCTTCTTTTTTCATTGTTCTTATTCTGCCATTTTTCTTTTTTGTTCTTCCTCTATTTTCTTTTATTTTTTAATCTATTTTTTTATCTACCTTCTTCCTCATCCTTCATATTTTGTTCTATTTTTTATCCTTTTTCTCTTTCAGTTTTTTCTTTCATCCTTCTTTACATTTTTTTGTCTTTTGATTTTCATCTTTTTCTTTTTTCTTCTACCACTTTTTCTCTTTTTTTAAAAAAATTTTTCTCACCTCATTCCACTTTCTTTTTTCTCCTCCATTTTTTATTTTTTTATTGTTTTTTCTTTCTTTCATTTTCTTCTTTATCTTTCTCTTTTATTATCTTATTTTCTTCATAATGTGTCTTATACATTTTGTTTAATATTTTTGTCCTTCTCATCTTTTATATTTTATTTATTTTTATAATCAATTTCTATTTATCATTCTTTCTAATTCTTTTATTTTGTTCAAGAGGTTTAATTTTTCCCTCTTTTTTGTTCTGGTGAGTGGCGACAACAGCTTGAACCTATGACTACAAATGAATCTCTTTTACTTTCTCTTTTCCCTACTATTTTTATTGCTCTTTTTAATTAAATATTTTTTTCATTATAGCATGAATGAATTTTTTTATTTTTTTTAATGTTTTATTTGTTGAAAAGAATGGGAAAATTCAACCAATTTTTTATGGGTATTCATTTTTATTTGTTTATTATTAAAAGATAAAATTTTCTATTTTTACTATTTTATTTTTAAATAAAATAATCTTTTTAGGTTCCAACTTGAATACTCTTTTAAATGAAATAATCTTTTTAAACCAAATATTATTGTACTATATTTGTATAGAAAATATTGAATATTTTCGCTTTTACAATATTATGAAATCAGTATAAATTACTCTACATACTCCCACAACAATTTGATTTTCAGTTTATGGAAGTCAATCAATAAATCAATATAATACAATTCAAAGATATTCTGATTATATATATTTTTATATTAATTATATATTTTTCTATTAAATTAATATAATAGGATATATATGACTAAACCAATATAATAAGATATGATATGCCTAAATATATTTCTATTTTGAAATCGATATTCTAAACCCACTTAGTTACAAATTACAATCGATCTATTATATGGCTAAATCTACTTCAATATTAAAAACTATATCTAATCCATTGAGGCCAAATAATTAAAAACTAGACCTAATCTATAGAAAATGAATTTGCGTCTGATGTATAAATCGAAATAATATATATTTTGTTTAATTCCGATTGTTAGTTATTCTCATGATATGATTTGAATATGATACGAAATGGATTTCTCTTAATCCGACTTTTATAATTATATATACTATGCAAGCATACATGAAAAAATTGCTTATTCCAAAATTTCTTAGAAAGAGAAAAAAGTTTCAACTTTCTTATAGGTATATATTTTTTATTTTTAATTAAAGATAAAAGCTTTTTGTTTGCTAATAACTATTACATATATCAATTAGCATTTTTATTTTGAGTAACATGATATTTGTTATATTTTAATTTACAACAAACATCCAATTTATTTTTCTAAGCAACATGATATTTGTTATATTTTAATTTATAACAAACATCGTATTATTTTCATGATTTATATGATATTTTTCAATAATATCATTTGCAAGAGTCGATAATCATGAAATTTATTTTAATAGAAAATATTTGTTATATTTTAATTTATAAAAAAATCTCATTTTTAACAATAATAGTAGTTGATATAATTAACTATGATTGTTTGAAATTGATTTTATTTTAATCAGTAGTTTTTTATAAGTTGTTTATTAAACCATAAAAATATTTTACATTCAAAATTTCTATTAAAGAAATATATTAATTATGATAATAGATATAATTTTATTGTAGTTAGTTCATATTTGATTATAAACAATGAATTATATTTTTTCAATTCATATATAATAATTTTCTTTTAAATTAGATTTAGTTTTAAGCAATAAAATTTGAACTAGAATTTGAAAATATATATATGTTTTATTTAAACAATTCAAATTACATTTTATTTATATTATTTATTTAAAAATGCATATCATGATATATGATCATTACAATTAGTATAATTTATTTATAATTTTGTTGTAACTTGATGTATATAATTTTGTTGTAACTTGATTTATAATTTATTTATAATTTATTTTCTTGCAATATGTTATTTTCATTCTTTTAAATAATTTAAAATTCTATTTTTCTAAATAAATTAAATATTTTTTTATTATTAACGATTCCGTGCATCGCACGGGTTATAGACTAGTTAGTATACAAAATTGAGATGTATCGACAGAATATCAAATGATGTCTTTAAGAAGGGAAGAAAATAATGTACTCGTTTTTTCTTGATTAAGGTTTTTAATTTATCCTACTGATTTTTTCTTAACAAGATTTTTAACGAGACAATCAAAAGTATTCCATTATGAGGATATTGTACTTTTTTTTCTTCATTAAGATTTTTTTCCAATGAGTTTTTTCTTAGTAAGGTTTTAATGAGGCATATCTCAATAACAGACATTTAAGGGATCATGGTGTTATAAAATAATATTTTGAATGTCTATATCTTTAACATATTCAGTTACAATTTAATTTGATCTTATCTCTTCCTTATTTTGAGTATAAATAGCCCTATGAATTCTAATGGAATTGGAAGTCGGAGACTATCAATTAAGAATCCTAAATTTTAAATTTTAATTTGTGCCACAATCAGCATCAAAGTAAATTGAACAAGTAGAATCACTTAAATTAAAAGGGAAACAAAATTACAAAATGAAATCAGTCAATGATTTTAATATGTGCCTTGATTTTAATTTACAATGATTCACCATAATCATTTGTGTTTAGTTGAAGCTTCTCCAACTTTTGATTTTTAAGTTATTTTAAAATAAATGTAGAATTCCATTTTATTTCATTATGCAATCACATTCCTAATTTGTTTCATCATACAATTAATAATAACATTACTACTTTATTTGATAAGGAACAAAACACATTGAGCTCAAATTTGAAATTTAAATATAAATTGATACTTCCATAACATAAAGTTAATAGGTTATTATTAAATTTTAATTAATAGATTTAATATATATAATTAAGATGACAGATTAAATAATTTAAGAAATTAGAAATTATAGAAATTTGATATGTGGCAAGACATTTATTGCTTAATGTTTCTAAATATTATATATATATATATGTTCAATTGTTAAAAAATTATGCAATGATGAATTTTTGAATTATATAATATTAACCATAGTTCTGACTAATTTAGAAAAAATACCATATCTTTAAAATAATTAAATTTTGCTTATGGTTAAAATAAATAAATTTAATTTAAATATTTGGAAAATTTTACTTTATCTTTTAAAAAATAATTAACATTCGCAAATGCTTCACCTTATACACTCAGCAACTTTATCCTCTTTAAATTTATAGGACAGGGGAGGGGAAAATCAAAGGATCAAGGGCATCAAGAAAAGATCTTTTCCTCATCCCTTAGTAGCGAGAAATTAAAAAAAAAAAAGGAAAAAAACTAAAAATGAGCAAACACAAAAATACAAGGGAGAAGAAGAAAGAAGAAAATACAACAAAATAAATAAATAAAAAAAGATGAAAAGGACAGCACAAGCTGCCAAATTCTCGGACAGCCTTTTCTTTTCTTATATCAAGCTGCTTCGTCCTGCTCTCTCCATGTTTGTGCTCCAAAACGAATCTCACTCCCTCTCTCCTCAAGATCATCTTGTTCTTTACCAACTACATCCACATAAAATATATTATTAAGTTTATATCAACGAGAGAAATGACAAAGTATTCTAAATTTAAGCATCTAAATTTTCAATTAAAACTCCATGTATATATATATATATATATATATATATATTATATTGAGTTTAATTTTAATCACTAATTATATAAATTATTCTACACAGTCATAGCATCATAATCCTTTTGCTGACTTTCTAAATAATAGTATTGAGTTAACTATCACAATTAATATAAAAATATATGATTAAATTGATGTGTAAAGAATTTTTGCACTCTTTATATTTAAAATGAAATATATATATATATAGTTTAATTTTAATGTACCAACAATATAAAAGTATTTTATATTATCATTAACTAGAATTGTCTTGACTTTTGAAGTTGAAATGGTGAATGATTGAATCAATTATCATGATTAATATGACAATACATGATTGATTAAATGTGTAAAAAAATATTATATTATCGATGTATTAAAATTAAATTTATATATATATTATAATCTTTAATTATTGCTTTAAATAAAAGTATAATTTTGAATCAAGAGAATTTGAATTGTTAGGAGAATTAAATAAAGGAAGGAAGTACTACAGTTACTGTATTACTTTAGAAATTAGAACATTAACGATGAAGGTGCAAATTAAATAACATAAGTTAATGAGAGACCACTTTGTTTCGTGAACACTTGTTGGAGATCGTCAGCAAACCTCATGAATCAGAGAGTGATCTCTGACCGTACCCTCCTTTTCGCATGTGGATTGTGAAATGGAATATTTTATATTTAATACAAACTTTAAATTATCTTAATTCTTAAATAGCCATTATAATAAAATGAGATTCTAATCCCATTTCGATGGTTTAAAAATTAAAATCAGAGAAAATATTTAAATTAGTAGCGGTCAAACTTCTATGGCAAAATAGTTTATCCGTAATAAAAAATTTAAAATATATTATTCTCAAATTAAAATATTGGATACATTGGTCTTCTAATAAAAAATTAGATAAATTAGTCCCCTAAGATTTATGGAACCGATCAAAGTAGTCCCAACCAATTAAAGATTTTGGACAAATTAATCCTCCCATTATAGGGACCAATTTGACAATTTTCATAAATCTTGAGGGACTAATTTGTCTAATTTTTGCTTGAAAAACTAATTTGTCCGACATTTTTAATTTGATAGGGATGTATTTTAAATTTTTTATTCTAAAAGGATTACTTTGTCTGATAAAAATTTTTATAGGGACTAATTTAAGTTTTTGCCTTTAAAATTATTTTACACTATTTATCAATAAAAAATAATAAACTATCATTAAAACTTCATAAATATTACATATGTAATAAAAAAATATTTGTTACATAGAACTTAGGTTTTTTTACGTAAACGGGTACTTTAAAATAGTTAAATATGTATATAGGTAGTTCCAGAATTAGTTACGTAAATAGGTAGTGCATTTTGTTGAATAAAAGTCGATTCAAATCGACTTTACTCTGCAAAATTGCAAATTTTTTTGCACTAAAGTCGATTCAAAAAAATTTGCATTTTTGCATGCAAAGTCGATTTGAATCGACTTTAGTGCAAATTTATTTGCTAATTTTTAAGCAAAGTCGATTCAAATCGACTTTAGAAGGAAAAAACTATAAAAATGTGGTCCCGGGTGATCATTTTACATAATTCATCATTTTTCTAAATTTCACTCTCTCTCACTAAAATTCTCTCTCACTTTCTCTCTAAAATTCACTCTCTTTCTCTCTGATTTTTTTATTATGGAGACTGAACATATATACCGGATGGACATTGTTGATCACATCGGCGCACGTATTCAAGACCAGGTATTATATTCATTGTTTTATAATAAAAATAATAAATTTTGTCATAGTTACCTTAAATTAAGATGTAGTAAAAAATAGATATAGGTTGTTAGGTAGATTAGTTGTGCAGTTAGAATTATTTTAGGTGGTTAGGAATTTTAGTATTACAGTAGATTTATTTATGTATAAACTTTGATTATATATTTTACTTAAGTTACTAAAATGTAATATTAATTAGTTTACTACCATCATCGTGCAACTGTTTAATGCAGCTCCACAAATTTTAAAGCAATAGTTTTGTAGGTCTTATCAAGAACGCCTATGTCTTATCATATGAATGTTTAATTAAGTAATTTTTGAATGATTTAACTGCATGAATAAATTGTAAATGGTTTGTTATTAATGTTTAAAAATTAAGTCTCGGAATTAATTACTGTTTTTTTTTGTTCCAGCCTGCTCGTGTTTTAGAGACGAGACGATTCTGTGCCGTACCACCTCCACACCCGTTGATGGTGCCATACTTGGACATTGCGGGGTTTATCCATGTCCGGATGCCGGTGTGGACGTTAGATCGCGCTTTTATTAGTGCACTGGTCGAGAGGTGGAGGCCTGAGACCAGCACATTCCACTTACCTTATGGTGAGGCCACGATCACCCTACAGGATGTGGCATTCCATCTAGGCCGTCGTGTAGATGGAAAGGTGGTGAGTGGTTGTGCTACTGACTTTGAAAGACACCACTTGGGACGAAGCATTGAAGACTTTTGTCAGGAGCTGCTAGTGCTGTCCCCCCCCCCCCCCCCAGTTGAGCGTAAGGGGTTTGCTGTTACGCTGAGGTGGGTGATGAGTCTTGTTGGCGCATTTGACGCGAAGGCCCATCCCACTGACATAGAGGTACAGCGAGCGACCAGAGCTTGGCTGATGGCCATTTTTTGTGGGTACTTGTTGCCGGATAAGTCCGGCAACAAGGTACATTTGAGGTGGCTCCCACTGCTCGAACACTGGGAGGAAATCGGTAGACATAGCTGGGGATCAGCCGTGTTGGCCACACTTTATAGGGAGATGACCCTAGCTGTAAAGTTTGACGTGACTGATATAGGAGGCTGTCATGTCTTATTACAGTCATGGGCATGGTCGCGCTTGCCGACATTATTTGGAGGCGCAATTCGACATGATTTGTGGCCTCTTGTTTCGAGGTAAAGATTTAATTCATGAACCAACTAATAAATTTGACATTATATGCTATTTTATCTAACCTTGGTTTGTGATTATAAATTGTAACAGGTGGGAGAACGTTAGACACATTACCAGGAAGTTGGAGGAGCGACTTCTACGATTTAGGACAGCACTAGACAACATGGGATTGCACGGGGTAAGGAAGAATAATGGTCATGATATTGAAACTTATATTTCTACTTTTTATATTGAAATTCATCTTTGTTTGTTAATACTTGTCACAGTTTATTTGGAGGCCGTACGATGATGATCATGTTAGAGCCCTGACGCCGGAATGGGTGTTTGCTGAGCGAGAGTTGTGGCAGTCTGACACCTGCATCATCTGTTTTGCCACTGTAGAGTGGCACTATGTGGAGAGAGTGGTGCGACAATTTGGTGGAGCTCAGCACATACCGTATGCGCCGCTCAACATCGATCGGCTACAGCGTGTCGATATACGCGTCAAGAGGGAGGCATGGTGGCCCAAGGAGCACGAGCGGTGGCATAGAGTATGGGATGAGCGACGACGTAGGAGCATCCGCTTCGAGTTGTTTTACGACCACTGCCCATCGTTCGAGTACTTTAACTGGTACAGTGTGTCTCCGCACCGATTTCTTAGTTTGGATGGGCCGCCGCAGGACGCTGCACTTGTGTTTCTTTTGGATGATGATGTGCCACTCCATGCTCCACCTGGTCCCTCATTGTATTCGAGACCATCGGGAGCCCCTGATACGCGCAACATAAGTACCAAACGTCGTGCAGGTACTCGAGCGAGTGCTCGTCAGGTGGAGTGCCTGATGCGGGCAGGGGGAGAGCGCGGGCGCAGGGGACGCGGTCGGGACGGCGACGCGGTGCACATGAGGAGGCAGAGGTCGACCCACCGAACGAGGCTGACACCGAGCCACAGACTGACGCAGAGACTGAGCCTCAGACTGAGGGAGACACCGACGCAGAGCCACAGCTCCAGCCACCTACTGAGCCGCAACAGCAGCAGGAGGTTACAGGCTCATGGGACCATGTTGTGTCTCAGTTCCATACGCCACCTTTTTATTTCTCCTGGGGCTCATGGGACAGTACTATGTTCCGCAGCAGGTTACACCGCCGCAGCATGTTCCGCAATACTATGTTCCAGACCCATCGGTCATTTGCTCAGATCAGAGCCCGCAGGCACAGTTCAGGACGGGCCTAGCTGACCAGCAGCCCATTAGCACACCTGGGTTGATGGCGATGCTGGACCTGGATGACTTCTCATCGCCCTCGTGGACCCCTAGATCACAGGCTTTGCTGCAGGATATTATGTTCGGTCGCGGATCAGGCGAAGGTTCGTCGTCACAGGTGCAGCACGAGGTCACACCACAGCCTCCAGTTCGCACGGTTGATGATGTTAGTTCACCGGACGATCCGGGGACTCATCTGATGATCCAGTTGACCCTCCCGATACTGATTCAGAGTCAGATGCAGGGGCGCAGCAGGATAGGGAGCAGAGGCAGAGCGGCGGCCGAGATGCGGCACAGGAGGGTGCATTGGGGGACGGAGCCACGACGAGGGAGGGGCAGAGGTCGTGGACGCGGAGGTCGTCTTGGTAGATAGACTTAGATTTTGGTTTTGTATAATATAGACATAGATTTTGGTTTTGTATAATATAGACTGAGATTTTGGTTTTGTATAAATACTTTACATTATATTATTGATTATTTAGTTGAATGTGAACTCTTATCTCCGTACTTGTTATTATCGCGTTAATTGATAAAGCTCATATGAAAATGACTAACTAAAAAACACATCAAATGAAAATATCATAAATAAAAAACACTTAATGTTACACTTAATAGAACACTTAAAACATAAACATATTTTAAAAACAGTGATTACGAGTTTAAGTCATCAGGGATCAGCTAGATTGGGAATCGGGTGTTCCATGTCTGCGTAATTTAGTTCTTCGTCACGTTCATTGTAAATAGTTACCCCAAACCTTTTATGACCGTCATAAATCAGCCAAATCTCAAAATCATATTCTATCAAGTACTGGTACATAAAGTCTCTCCACCCGTCGGTAAACCATATTTCGTCACCCCTTCTCTCACACTTAAGATCCCAGGTTTTTCCACTTGGTGTTTCCAACTGCACTTTACGCGGCAATCTTCGCCCATGAATATTAACAAATACTGTTGGCAATTTCTGCAACAACGAGTGTGAGCGAATGACAAGGTTTCTTGTACAACTTATTATACAAAAAAAAAGTTGAAGGTTAAATGTAAATAATACGTACCACGTCATTCTTGTTACCATCCTTGATCTTAATGCATGTTTCATGCGTGTCAGGCCCACGAATGCCAACCCAAGATTCATATTTGGATCCATATATGTTTTGTTATCTGATTTATGCTACGAACCTTAAGATTGCATTCCTTTATATAGAGAAATTTTCAAAGTCGATTCAAATCGACTAATGAACATAAACAGTAGACCAACTAGTTATCATAGTCGATTCAAATCGACTATACAAAGAGAAAAATTCTTATCATATTCGATTCAAATCGACTTTCAATTTAGTACAAATTCTGACACGAATTGACTACTCACCAATTTAGCAGTAATAAATGATCTTTGCAGGCCGACAATGACATTTCAAAATTACTACACCGGTAAAGACATTTCAAAATTACTACAGCCGACAATGAAATCAAATGAGTACACAAGCACATAAAACCAAATCATCAGTAACAAGTAGCAGTAATAAATACACGGGGTAAGGCCAGAAACATTAAGATATTCAAATTTACTACATTCAACAATAATATGGACTGAATGCACAAGTAGATAAAACCAAATGATCTGTTACAACAACCATAGCATTCAAATACAACAAAAACATAAAACGACTAGTACAAGAAACAAAAATGGAAAACTACAACTCATCATGCAACGTTGTTGGAGGAGGACGATGAAGCTAAGGCGGACACTTACGCCTACTATGTCCTGGCTGACGACAGAGCCCACACCTTTTAGGCTGAGAACCTTCACCTCATCCATCTCATTACGAATCCGGCTCGAAACTGGGCGACCCTCAGCTTTCCTCATATCCGCAGGATTGGGCCGCAGCACCGGACCATTGTATGCAGGCCACAAATCTTCATTCCGAATAGAAGCAAACTCAGTTCGGTAGACATTGAAAACAGATTCCATTCGGTAGACTTCATGGACAAAGGATCCCCAATCTAAATGAGCATCAACGCACGCCGCAAATGCGTGACGATAGGGGTAGTGGAGCTTCTGAAATGCTCCGCAATCACAGACACGCTCGGACAGAGACACCCTGAAGGTCCTCTGTGTTGTGTTGTCCACCTCTCCTTTCTCTAAAATCATATACTCGATGGAATCTCGAGTCGCGCGTGTGGCGTGCATATCATGCAACACTCTCCGATGCTCTCCATTTCGCCCAGCAGGAACTCCGAGAACCTTTGACCCGCACCAAGCTGGGCCTGCGCTGCAGTTCCCTTATTCACAAATAGCGTCATAAGACGGAGGTAGGTTGACCTCACAATAGCTGTAATTGGAAGACTTCGGGTGCCCTTCATTACCGAGTTAACACACTCGGAAAGGTTGGTGGTCATGTGCCCGAATCTACGCCCTTCATCAGCATACTGTGTCCATCTTTCACGGGGTATCCTGTCCACCCATGCAGTAAACCGAGGGTCCAGCGCTGCCAACTGGGAATGCCAATACAAGAATTCATTATGTGTCTTTGCATACCCAGCATTCTTCACGAATCGCTTACCCTCTTGCTCTTGAAATGGACCATGAAGTTTGAAGCAATGTGTCTGATGCAG
>CM024272.1:6500113-6520042 GCA_013621005.1 Aeschynomene evenia | reverse complement strand
CAAGTTCAATGGAAGGCTGCCTTTGAGTGTCCTCAGAAACTAGACAAGATCTAGATCAGAGGGTTGCCTAGCTGATGGTTGCTCCATAGCACCAGAAGTCTGAGCATCGTCGGAGAGGTTGAAGTTGATATCTGGCTATGCATGGCTTCAATGCACTTCAACTTCTCAGTTCGACCAAAGAAAAGGCCGAAATTGCACAGAGGGTGGGTGACTACCATCCTTCCCAGCTGAAAGCCGGAACCAATCATTGAGTCCGTTATCGAGAAAGTGGGACCTTGTTGATCAAAGGATGTAGGAGGAACCTCTGTTATATCTTGAGGAGGAACTCTGGTTCCTTCTGAGAGTCCTTCTCAGATTGAGTTCCTTCTAAGGAACTGTGGGCAACAAATGCCTCAACTGCTGCAACTCCGGCAGCCATGTAGCGTCAGCGCCCACCTCTGAGCTGAGCCCAGTGCTGGTGTCCCTGGCACTACGTCATGTGTTGAGACATGAGTTTCCTCATGTTCCAAAGGGATCTCAGTAGAGAGGAGACCAACCTCAGAAGTTGGTTCAATTAAGGCTTCCTCATGCTGTAGTTGTTTGTTGTGGTTGCATCGAGCAGCTTCTGGAGTCTCAGAAGGTTGATCCAGTGCCTTCTGGACGTCAAGCATCGTCTGAGCCAATGACTCAGCATTCACAGTGGCAACTTCAGTTGTGGTTGCCTCAGAAAGTTCCACCATAGAAACCTCAGATGGCTTCTTCTGGGGCTCTTTCTTGGAGCTTCCAGCATCTGGAGTGCGATGCTCAATGCGAAAACTTGCCGCATCTTCTTCCTCGAAGAGGAATCAGCAACATTTCCTCCATGCCCCTGAATGTCTTCTCTGGTGGGGAGACATTCCAGATGGGGAGGAGTGATGAGAAGCTTCTGCTTCTTCTTCAACAGCAGCAGCAGTAGCAGCAGCGGTGGTGGCAGCAGTAGCAGTAACAGCTACAATTTCTTTACCCGTCGGCTTCGGCGGGCTCTGTTTCTGAGTGTTTTTATCCCCACTCCTTTGTGAGACTTTCCCTGATATTTCAAGGAATGCAGGAGTTTAGTTTTAAATTTGGTGGTTTAAACCAGTAACAGAATCAGAAACAGGAATTGAAGTAGAAGAAGATTTAAGAAAGAGAGGTGGAGTTTAGAGTAAGCTTTTACCAAACGACCACGTTTCTTTTTCCCTTCTGGTGGCACGTCTGGGACTTGGAGAGTTGGAGGTGCTTTCCTTTTTCTGGTCATGGGTTGCTCAGATGTTGTTTCTTCTGAGTCTTCAGCAGCCTCAACAACCGTAGGTTCCTTCTGAGGAGTCTTCTGAGCTCCCTCAGAAGCCATACTCCTTGTCACCCTTGTTGGAGAAGGATGAGTCACTTTTGCTTCTTCTTCTTCTTTTTCTGAAGGATCGGAAACCTTTTCCTTTCCTTTCTCAGCCTTAGAGGCTGGTTGGGACCAGCAGCTCCCTTAGAAGGCTTTGCTTCCTCCTTCTTCTTAGGTGCCCCCGTCTCTGGTACCTTCTTCTTCTTAATGTTGTTGAAGGTGACCATGGAGAACTTACTGTGGTTGAAGACGTATTCATAGTCTTCAAGTGGGAAGGAGAAATGGTCGAGGATTCTGGTCAGAAGGCTTCCGTAAGGTAGACTTGTGAGAGCCCTCTTCGGATGAGCCTGGTGCATCATGTAGTTGAGCACCATCCTCCCAAAATCTACTCTTTCCTTCTTCAGTAGGTGGTACAGCAGGCAGGCATCCATGGTGGTAACGTTCCCCATGTCTCCAATCCGAGGAGAAGGGTGTGTTGCACAACGGAGAAGATGATTCTAGCCTCTTGCGTGAGATGAGGCACCTTTACTCCCTTGAGTGGTAGGCTGTTGCTACCAGTCAGAAGTGTCACGACTTCTTCTTCTGAGTCATCTACCTCCTTGACCCATTCTGGGTCGTCGGCGATGACAGCACCACCATTCAAGGTCTTGAAGACTTTGTTGATGTCAGAGGAGGAGAAACGGATCTGTTGGTCACCAATCTTGCTCTTGACCCCTTTGTTGGTGAACCTTTCTATTTGCGAATAGAAAGCTCTTACCACATTTGGGTAGCACACGTCCTCGGAACTCATCATGGCTGGCCATCCAGGTTGCTTGAGGAAGGTGAATTGAATTTCGTCCACCTGATTGTAGACTTGAGAGGCAATACCCTTCCCATGGCTAGATTCCGTGGGAGATAAGTCTTGTGGAATAGGGACTGCATTTCCCTTGTCATAGAGAATATCTTCGGATATCTAATTGAGATTGTTTCTCATTAAGCCCTTGATTTCTCCAGAGATGGCCATTTGGAAGAAGAGTTTGAGTTTTGAGTAGAGATAAGAAGAACAAGAGAGAGAGATATAGCGAGAGAGCAGATGAAGATTGGAAAGCAAGGAGAGATTTTGGCAGAGTTTTGGTAAGTTTTGAGCGTAAAGTGCTCAAATGAACCAATGCTATGAGTATTTATAGCAAGGCTTTGTAACTAGCCGTTTCCTGCCACTTATCCAAAAGTTACCGTTGGTAACTTGTTTCTCGGAAGGTACCTTTGAGAGAGGTGGTCCTTCTGAGAAACTCTCCTTCTGAGAGATGTTTCAGAGGATCTCCTTTCTGAGAGATGAGTCTTCTGAGAACAAATTTTCTCAGATAGAGTTTTTCTGAGTATTCCTACTTCTAGCTCAGAAGCTTAGTTCTATTGTTCGTCTCAGAGTCTAAACTAGAACTAAAGGGGGTTTCTAAGAGAGAGTTTTAAATTTCAAAGCACTTAGAAACGTCTTAGATTGAGAAATCCTTTCAGAACATTGAAACGATCCTCGGGTAAAGGCTTTGTAAATATATCTGAGATTTGATCCTCAGTATTTACAAATTTGAGTTCAATGTCGCCTTTTTGCACATGATCCCGAATAAAGTGATGTTTTATATCAATGTGCTTGGATCGAGAATGCTGAATAGGATTCTTAGCTAAGTTGATAGCACTTGTATTATCACAGAGGATAGGGATTTTGGTGTACCTTATTTGATAATCAAGTAGCTGATTCTTAATCCAGAGCATCTGAGAATAGCAGTTCGCAGCAGATACATATTCAGCTTCAGCAGTTGATAGGGCGATCATATTTTGCTTCCTGCAAGACCAAGTGATCAAGCATTTTCCAAAGAAGCAGCAGCAGCCACTTGTGCTTTTGCGATCTATCCTATCTCCAGCGTAGTCGGCATCACAGTATCCTACAACATCAGAAGAACAACCTTTCTCGTACCAAAGACCAAGATTAGTAGTTCCATTTAAATATCGTAAAATTCGTTTAACTGCAGTTAAGTGTGATTGCTTAGGTTTAGACTGGAATCTAGCACAGATCCCAACGCTGAGTTGGATATCTGGTCTGGAGGCAGTTAAGTAGAGAAGTGAGCCAATCATCCCTCGATAGTTGCTTTCTGAGACTTTCTCACCATCTTCATCCAAGTCAATTACTTGAGAGGGATGCATGGGAGTGCTCATGGGTTTGGCCTTATCCATCAGAAACTTCCTCAGAAGTTCCTTAGTATACTTCTCTTGATGAATAACTGTCCCTTCTGACTCTTGCTTGATTTGCAATCCTAGGAAGAATTTTAATTCTCCCATCATGCTCATCTCGAATTCACCTTGCATAAGCTTGGAGAATCCTTTGCAAAGACATTCATTGGTTGCGCCAAATATTATGTCATCAACATAAATCTGGACAATCAAGAAGCCAGAGTCTTCTGAGAGCTGTAAAAAGAGTTGTGTCCACTTTCCCTCTTGAGAATCCGTTTTAAAAGCAGGAAAGAGCTCAATCTATCGTACCAAGCTCTTGGAGCTTGTTTCAGACCATAGAGAGCCTTTGTAAGTTTGAATACATGATCGGGAATGCATCATTCACAAAACCAGGAGGTTGTTTTACATAGACTTCCTCAGAAAGGTATCCATTCAGGAAGGCAGACTTAACGTCCATCTGATAGAGTTTGAAACCTTTGTGGCAGCAAAAGCTAGCAACATTCTGATAGCTTCCAATCTTTGCGACTGGAGCGAAAGTTTCATCATAGTCTATCCCTTCTTGTTGATTGTACCCTTGTGCAACCAATCTGGCCTTGTTTCTCACGACTTGACCGTTTTCATCAAGTTTGTTTCGAAACACCCATTTAGTCCCAATGACACTCTTGCCCTTGGGTTTCTGAGTCAGTTTCCAAACTTGATTTCTCTCGAATTGGTCAAGTTCATCCTGCATGGCATTTACCCAGCTAGGATCATCTAACGCCTCTTCTATGGAATCTGGTTCAAGTTCAGAGACCATAGCAAGATTTGTATAGTCCTTCTGGTTCTTACGCCACTTTCTGGATTGCCCAAGACTTTCATTCTGAGAGACGTTCTTCAAGTCTCTTGAACCTCTGATCCCTTTAGGAGTAGGGTTCTGAGAAGGAGACACAGAAGATTCTCTTTCTGAGTCATCAGAAGCTTGACCTTCTGAGAATCTAGGTTTCATTGGATTTGGAGAAGTAGGTTCTCTAGGTTCTGGAGCCTCGATGATGTTACTAGATTTTTCTTTAGATGAAGATGATTGTTCCATGGGTTGGAAGTCAGTCTCATCATCTATAAGAATTTTCCTTTTGGCTTTCTCAGAAGAGATGTTGAGTTTCTCAAACTCATCTTCTAAGTTAGCATCTTTCTGAGACATGTCCTTACTAAGTTCTTTTGAACTTAATATGGATTGTCTCTTCAACACATTTACTTCTTTTGTTATATACTCTGTAAGCTTTAGAGATTGAGGAGTATCCTAGGAAGTAACCATCATCGGACTTAGGATCAAACTTAGAGAGTTTGTCCTTTGTGTTGAGAATAAAACAAGAAGAACCAAATACATGGAAATAAGAAATGTTTGGTATTTTATTCTTCCACAGCTCGTAAGTGTCTTTTTCAGAATTGGTCTCAGAAAGACTCGATTCTGAATGTAGCATGAAGTATTAACTGCTTCAGCCCAGAAACCTTTTGAAAGTCCACTTTCTAAGAGCATTGTTCTTGCCATCTCTTGAAGGCTTCGATTCTTCCTCTCAGCTACTCCATTTTGTTGAGGAGTTCTGGGAGATGAGAATTCGTGAGCAATGCCCAGATTTTCACAAAGCTTTTCAAACGCATGATTCTCAAATTCACCACCATGATCTGATCTAATGGCATGAATGTGCGAATCCTTTTCAGTTGAAACTCTTTTCGCAAATGCTTTGAACTTCTCAAAAGTTTCTTCCTTAGAAGCTAGAAAGAAAACCCAAGTGAATCTGGAGTATCATCCACTATGACAAGACCATAGCGTTTTCCAGAAAGGGAAGCCGTTCTGGTTGGTCCAAAGAGATCCATGTGGAGCAGTTCCAGTGGTTTCTGAGTAGAAATACCACTTTTACTGGGAAAGGAAGCCTTGGTCTGTTTCCCTTTTTCACAGAAGTCGCAGGTTGCATCCTTCCTGATACTTAATTCTGGGATGGCCCTTTACAAGTCCTTTCTGAGAGATTTCAGAAAGAAGTCTCATATGGGCATGACCAAGTTCTTATGCCATAGCCATTTGTCCTTCTTGGATAGAGACAAGGCATTCCACATTTTGATCCTTTAGATCATCCAGATGGATAACATAAATGTTACCAACACGTTTTTCCTTCCAGAACGACCTTGTCATTTGTGAGATTAATCACATGACAGTACTTGGCATAAAACTCAACCTTTAAGCCTTTGTCACCAAAAATTGACTAATGCTTAATAGATTGTGAGTTAAGCCATCGACCAAAAGTACATCTGAGATTTGGTGAGAGGAATCCTTACCAACATCTCCGATTGCAGTGGACTCTTCCCTTAGCTCCATCACCGAATCGCACTGTTCCGCCCTTTTTGGGCTTGAGGCTTCTGAACCAATGCTTGCTTCCAGTCATGTGCCTCGAGCAGCCACTGTCAAGGTACCACTGCTCATCGTGGTGGTGGAGCAGCGCTTGATGATGTACCTGCAGTCACAAAGTTAACAGATTTAGGTACCCATTCTTTGTTTGGTCCTTGCTTGTTAGCTTTCTTGGACTTTTGCCTTCTTTTCTTAGAGGGGTCATGGTTTTGAGATTCAGAGACCTTTTGTTTGCCCTTTTCAGAAGCACTTGCTTTCTGAGAAGTTTTACCCTTCTGAGAGGGGTCAGTCTTCTTAGAAGATTTTGCTTTTTGAGTTTTCTTCTTAGCCTTCTGAGGCTTAGAGATTTTTCCTTTTTTTCAACATAGGGCATTTTTCAGAACCATGACCACTCTTAAAACATGCAATGCACATGCGAGGTGATTTAGTTAAGAGTGGATCAAGATTATGTGGTTCAAAGACTTCTTCATATCCAAGACCGCTTTTGTCTTTATAGGGTCTTTGACCCCCAAGCAAAAAAGACTTAGCATCTTTTCACCATTTACCATCTTAACTAAGTCAGAGGTTAGAAGTTCATTTGTCTTTTGCAGTTCGATCATGGCCTTTTCAGCCTTTTCTACTGTGATTGAAGACAAACTTTCTAATGCTTGATACAGGTCATGACTTTCAAGGTATCTACCTTTGAAGTCGTCTCTTTCAAGCCTTAGGTTCTGAACTTCTTGAGTTAGTCTTGCATTTTCAACTTCTTGATTTTTCTTTCTGGGAATGAATTTCTTCTTCCCTTTGTTTTGTGGACACTCCGTCTTGAAGTGGCCTTTTTCTCCACATCCAAAGCATGTGGCATCTGAAGGCTTTGACTTTCCTTTCTTAGGAGTGAATTCCTTGCTTTTGTTTGGCCTCTTTCTCCAGGCTTTCTTCATTTTCTTTACTAGGAGAGAGATGTCGTCTTCGTCGGATTCTGAGCCTTCATCATTGTCAGACTCAGAAGCTTCTTCAGCTTTGAAAGCTTTGGAAGACTTTCTGACTTGACTGTTCAGAGCCAATCCCTTCTGAGGTCTGGAGGAAGCGGACGGTCCTCCGAGCAACCCTTCCAGTTCGATCTCATGCGTTCTGAGCGAACCAAATAGTACATCCAAACCTAGCTGGTTTAGATCCTTGGCTTCCTGGATTGCTGTGACCTTAGGACGCCATTTTGCAGAAAGGCTTCTGAGGATTTTTCTTACCATCTCAGCGTTTGAATAAGTCTTTCCCAAGACTTTCAGCTAATTGATGATATGGAGAAATCTTATTGACATGCTGTCAATAGTTTCCTCAGGCTGCATGCTAAAGGACTCGTATTTGTGTACGAGCATTGAGATTTTTGTTTCCTTGACTTCGTCATTACCTTCGTGCAGCATATGAAGTCTATCCCAAATCTCTTGTGCAGTATCACATGACACAATTTTGTCATATTCTACTTTGGGTAAAGCACAGAGGAGAATATACTTGGCTTTGAAGTTGAGTTGTATTTTCTCCTTCATCTCTTGAGTCCATTCGTCCTTAGGGACCCGTCTTGTGTAGGTTCTGAGTGCTGGAGGTGCCACTCCTGGCTCAGCGTCTGTTGCAACTACAGCATCCTCTGTAATTGTCTGCAAAGGCTGATAGTCTCCATTCTCGATCCTATCCCATAAGTCCAGACTGGTGTGCTTGATGAACAGCGTCATCCTGTCACGCCAGTAGTCGAAGCTGTCTCCAAGAAACATCGAAGGTCTGTTTATTGAAGCCCCATCTGATATGAATGCAGCTGGTGAATTCATATTTCCTTTCGTGGATCTTTTTCCTTGACACTGCTAAGTGCTCAACCCCTTAAGGACCGAGCTCTGATGCCAATTGAAAGTGTATGTGTGCACGAGAAGGGGGGGTTGAATCGTGCAAGTTTTGAAAAATTACCTTTTAAAACTTTTACTTAGAAAGCTGTTTTTACTCAGAAGGTGGATTTAAGAGCTTGCAGCGGAAATAGCTTTCTGAGAGGATTAAGTTTCTGAGAACTTAGTCTTTCTGAGAAAGTTCCTATCTGAGAAGTCTTAAGAAAATGACTTTGAGTTATAATCTTTTAAACGCTTTCTGATTTTTAATCAGTAATGTTTTCACAAGACCTCTTAATTAAAAACCGTGGTTGAGTTTTTCTCAAAGCTTTATGCAATTAAAGAGTAAGAGAGAAAAGCTTAACACAAAGAGTTTTATACTAGTTTCGGTTATAACCAACCTACTCCAGTCCTCAACCTTCAGTTGAGAGTTCTTAGATATTCTTTTTAATGTGCCTTCTCAGACAACACTGCCTTTACCAAGTAAAGGACTTCCACCACTTCACAACCCGAAGTGGATTTCCTTGCCTCACACGAGAGGACTTCCTTGCCTTAAACACTTAAGGACTTCCTTGCCTCACAACAGAGGACTTCCTTGCCTTAATCAATTAAGGACTTTGAACGTTGCCTCAAACACCAGAGGACTTAAACTTGCCTTCACACAAAGAAGGACTTAGCGTTTTTCGAAGGTTTGATTTGATCGAAAATAACTACCAAGACTAAGTTACAAACTAGTTTTACACTTAGTAGACTTCTAGAATTAACTTACAAATGTAAGAATTTACACCATTCAGAACTAGAAGATTTTGCAAAGTTAGAGAAACAATTTCGTAAAAATTGTCTTTCTGAGAAAGTTCTAAGTTTTCGCAAAATGGATTTTCAATTCACAGAGTTTTGGCACGTTTAATCAAGATTTTTAGCGCAAGAGTTTCGTCACATTGCTCTGGGAAATTGAACTCATATATATAGGCATCAAAGAGCCGCGAAATTAGAAGCTTTCACTTTGCTTATGTGGCTGTGTCTTTTTCAGAACGGCTCCCTGCTACAGTCAGCGCAAAATGAGGAACTTTTCAGAACTGCACAGTGCGCGTGTTCCACTTCCTTGGCTAGTTGTAGCGAGCTTTCTGAGACTTTTTGTGCTTCCTTGAGTTCAGACACTTGGTTGCTTCTGAGTCCAACCTTCTAAGAGTTTGTACGGACTTCTGAGGCAAACCTTCTGAGGGAAGACCCTTCTGAGAACTACTAGTCGCAAGGTCTTCTGAGACCTTTCTGAGGCGACAGTGTTCTTTCCTCAGAAACATGTTTTCACCTTCAGCGCTTCTGAGACATCCTTTCTGATATCTTTGGCGCTATGATTTTATCAATTGATTTCAAGGCTACTTGATGTTTTGTCTTGGTCTTTGCTCATGGCATTGCAATAATTTATAGCTTTCTGAGACACTTAGCGCACATATTAGCAAAACCTTAAGTAAAATTTTATACTTATGGCTTACCTTGTTATCATTAAAACTTTCATAACTCTAAGAGAATTATGCTTAATTCTCTCAGAAGGGTTCTGGAAGCTTACATATCCAACCGTTGAATTACAATTGCATATCAAAGTGGTTGTATGTGCCAAATTTTTAAATAAATTGAACAACTATAAGATTGTGATCAAAGCATTCTAATTTATACACATTTGCGAACTATTTATTACGTCGATTTATGATATACATAAAATGTATCAAATGATTTTTGATTAATGTAAAATTTATTAGAGATGATCTAGTATATAAGCTTTCAATCCAACGGTGGATTTTGAAAAAAATGTATTCAATAAAAAGTTATAAGTGGTATAAGATCAATATATCATCTACACCGGTGTAAACGGATCCCTCCTCATATATTCGAAGGGTGCATAACCGCAATGGATATGCTCACACTAACCCATCAATTTGGGATCCAATTCAGGATTTTCATTTTGCTTGGGAGGTATCGGAAGGAATTATAAAATAAATAAAGGAAATAATTGAAAGGCAGTATCACCTGGAAATAGTCTATCATTATATTTGACTGTTTACCAATCTTTTCCTCCATATATAAACTCGTCCTCCAGGTTTCATAAGAAGCAACTGGGAATGAAGAATCAAAGTTTAGACCCTCATAGACAAGCTGTTTACTTAAATAATTATCAGGGAAAAAATCTAGAATGCCCCTTCAACTTTACTTATATGCACTCTAGTCTTGCTACTTTAGAAAATTGCACAATAGTCCTTCAACTTTGAATACATGCAATTATTACAATTTGATGAAGAATGTTCATTTTTTTATGAAAAATATGTGTGTGGATTTTACAATCTTGTTTAAAAAAATATCAAATATTTAAAAATAACAAGATAAAAAAAATCAGAATTTTTTAGTTCAAAAGTTAAGAGACCATTTTGCTTGTCTAAAGAAAGTTCAGAGACCAGCTTGCTCGTGATTCAAGTAAAAGTGGATTTTAATATACTTTCCCTGATCATTATGGTTATCGTAGCAGAAAAATGCAAATATTAAGAACTGAAACAATAACCTCATCAAACGCTTCAAATATCTCAATGCTTGGTTGATGAATGGTGCAAACCACCGTTCTTCCAGTGTCGACGGTGTTGCGAACAGTTCTCATAACAATAGCAGCTGCACGTGCATCAAGTCCAGATGTGGGCTCGTCCATAAAAATAATGGACGGGTTCGCCACAAGCTCCACTGCGATCGTCAATCTCTTCCTCTGCTCAGTCGATAAGCCAAAAGTGCCAGACATTCCAACCAAAGCACCTCTTAAACTATCAAGCTCAACTAATTTCATCACTGTTCTACAAATTCAAGATTCTTTTCTTTGCTCACTTCCTTTGGAAGCCTTAATGATGCCGAAAAAAATTAAGGACTCCTCAACTGTAACTTGAGGGGAATGAATGTCATTCTGTTCGACATATCCTGCAACTCTAGTGAAGGTGCGTTGCTCTTTTGGGTAACCGGAAATTCTGATGTCACCCTCAATGTATCCTCCTGTTTTCCTACCAGCAAGAACATCCATTTAGAGTGGTCTTTTCCAGCACCACTTGCTCCCATCAATGCTGTAAGGACACCTGGTGCAAAAACACCACTTACATTTGACAAGAGCTTTAACCTAGGCTCTGTTACACCTTGATTTTTTATCTCCTGCATAAAAGCAAATTCATTCAGAAAAATCTAAGAAAAGAGTTTACTCTTACTAACTAATACATTCTTGGGAAAAAGGACTTTTTCAATTCGGTCCCTTACGTTAAGCTCAGTTTTGATAAGTTGTACATGATAAAAAGGATAGAAATACAGAAGGACGGTGTCCAGTGATGCGAAGAAGAGAAAAAATTTGTATATTATCTATAACTCCTAAAATGTGGAGACAGTAGACGATACAAAATTGATAGGAAAAGAAATTATTATCTTTTACCGTTATGCTAATATAAATATGATATAAAAACTATATTTTAATTTTAATATTTTTATATTAAATATCTCTATATTTCTATTTCGTCACTGTCTTTACACCTCACCAAACATAAGGCCCTTATCACTTTTTGTTCACAAAACTAACAAAAAATGCAAATGTGGCTGAAACAATAATGATGTGGTGCGCATGTAGCATTTTCCATGGGTTACCTAGCTAGTAACATAAAGAAAGAATTGAAAATTAAAGATAAAAGCACACAGTAAACAAACTAATAAATATGAGGTACTAAAAATTATTAGGTGCACGAAAAGCAAAAAATCCATTTGCTCTGCACCATTCATTGCATGACACATATTCTAAAAGGTCAACTATAGTATGGAGAGGGAGGGTTAAGTTTCAAACAAGGGGATATAATAGTTAATATGTCAAAATATAAGTGGTATAGAGCAAATAAATCTTCTGGTGCACTTAATATTTTAGCTACTTTCTTGATTGTTAAATTATATTCAAAACAAATGTTTGAGAAAATTGAAACTACAAACTCCCCTACCTTTGGCATATCAACATAATAATTCACATTGTGGAATGTCAATATTAGTGGTTCAAATGGAAGAATCATTCCCTTCTTGTCCCCACCAGCAGCTGCTCCATTGATCTCATTCTTAGCTGAGTCATCATCAGAAAGAATAACCGTTCTTGGTTTCTGGAGTGCTGTTGAATGCAAAAGTAAAAATATAAAAAATAGCATAGAACACTCCAGAATAGTAAGAGAGGGAAAAAATGTTCTAAACTCACGATTTAGATAGGTCAATCCCAAAGTGACCACATTGTTGAAAACAATAGCAAAGCTTGCTATTATCGCCAATGAAATCCAGTACCAGTAATCCTTAGTTGGTAAGTTGAATTGCTTGAGAACATTATTGCCAACTGTGTCGGTCCCAATAAGAGAAGGCTGAAAGTTTCCAACAAATACTCCATAAGTTTTCCATGAAATTATTAATAATGAAAAATATTGAGCAAATAGTTAAAATAGAAAATGATAATTTTTTAATTGTTTTTTAAAGAGCATTGCTATTGCTATATATATATATATATATATATATATATATATATATATATATATAATAATTAAAATAGCCAATAATTATGCACATATAATGTAATATAAATGCACAATGAATATTACATATTGTGCGCACAATATATACATGATGTGCACAACATATATCACATGTTACATAGAAAGATAATATTACAACATGTGATATATGTTGTGCACAACCAATGATATATATTGTGCATAACATGTAATATATATTGTACATTTTATATTATATATATGTGCACAACATATTGACTTTTTAACTGATTTTTTGTTATGCACTAAGTATTTGCCTTTTTTAAATAACATCTTTTAAAAAAGTATTAGCTATTTTACATTTAATATAAATTAATTTATATTTAGATTTATTATTAAAAATAATCTTTGTTTAATCAGAAAAACTATTTTCAATTTTTCTAATGATTCTATTTTTACTAAAAAAAATTCATCCAATATTATTAAAATAAAACACAAATACCCAATAAGATTTTTTTTTTAATAAAACAAGTTTTATTTTAACCAAATGACGTCTAAATGAGCACTAAATACGAACTAGCATGAATAATTCACCCTAATCCATCTTGTGGCTGTAAATTCATTGAGCGAGGCTGCTGTTTGTCCATAAGAGAGAGGTGATAGATAGTAACCCCAAATCCACCATGGTTTAATCATACCTGAAAGTGTAACAACCAAATCACTACCAACCATATAGTATTATAATAATGTAGTGTATTTTAACAATAATACTATTTGTTGTATAACAGAAATACATCCAACTAGTACCTAACGCGTGCTATATATCATACGTAATGTGTGTCATATGTAATGTGTTATACATATAGCACATATTATGTATGATATATAACACACGTTGGATACTAATTGGATGTATTTCTGTTGTACAATAAGCATTATTGATTTTAACAAGGGAATGAAATTATAACCATGTGTGAATAAATGACAATTTAAGTTATCTTACTAATGAATCTAGCAAAACGATTTCCCATTTTAACTTGGATTCAATTTTAGATAAATTACTAGACATAAACTACTTTAGTTTAGTTTAGAATCAAATTCTAACTAAATCAATTCTGTTCTACCTACAATCAATTATATAAATATAGAATAAAACAAATATATAATGTGTTGGTTTGGATGTTATTATATAATTAAAATAAGATTTTTTTATTAGAATAAGATTTTATTGAATTTTTAAATATATTTGGATGAAAACTTTTAGTAAAAGCAGAATCAGTTGAAAAAGTAAAAAAAATGTTTTTCTTTTTCAAAAGTTATAGTTTTCATCTTTTAGAAAAAAGATTTTTTTTTTGTGATAAACGGGGCTAAACGTCCAGAAAAAGATTTTTTTAATAATATAAAGACAAATATTTATAATTAAATAAAGATACTTTAATATTACATATAAACATAAATTAATTTTGCAGTTAATATAAATAACTTTTAATTTTTCAAAAGATATTATTTAAAAAATCAATTAAAAAAGAGAAAAGAATTTTTATAGAAGTTCATCCAAACCAACTCAATATCTACTTTTTATTAGAATGATAATTCTTAGGGTAACCTACTTCTTGGTATGATAAATCCTCCCAGCAAGAAGATAATCATCAATGCAGCTGATCCATATGTATTTGCAAGGACCATATCTCTTGCAAGAGTAGCCATCAACTTGAAGAGACCTAATGACATTTGGTGCAACACGAAAAGCAAAAGCATGAAGCGGAAAAACCTGAAACAATAATCAAAATGCAATGAGATGAAGACTTAGAGAATAAAGGGGAAAACAGGTTAAAAAACAGTAATACTATGTGTACATGTTATATAAGACATCACAATGACTCACATTTGATAGAATATGTAGTATAAAACATCAATATGTTGACTCGCATTTTGATGAAATATGAGTGCATGGTGTCTTATGCAACATATGTACAAATAATATGCTTTATTAACAAAATATCACATCAAAAGGATGCAAACAATGTATACCTTCCAATAGAAGGGGAAAACCCAATAGTGTAGTATACAACAATACTCCATACAATAGCTTCAAGACAGGAATAAGGTATTTGGAGAATCCAAGTAGCCAAAGAATATGCCCATGGAGGGTAAAATAGATTGCCTCTTTGTTTAAAGAAGACAGGTAATCGAGATATCATAAGGGGTAACTCACTATATCCATTAAACATCATGTGAACCAGCCCCATGAATAGTGCAGATTGATAGAGACTGCCATTAGCCTCATCTGTAGGATGCATTCTTGATCGTACAAACATTGTGCATGAAAATAACCCAACAAACATAACCTTCGACACCATAGAGAAAAAATTGTCAAATTTAGAAAATTATGTGGGTAAGGCACATGTCTGATGCTTCCATGTATTCACAATCGTGTCAAAGTGGTGTCAAGAGTGCTCTGTGATCATATGGTAGTCATGTTGTTGATATATATATTTTAGTGTTAATAATATAAAATTTCTGATATGGTACATTGACTCAACTTATTAGCATCAAGTTCTATGATGATGGAATAGAGATAGAAATATTATTAATGAAGAGACACAAAATACATGAAGGTAGATCACTATAGCAGCTGCAACTCTCCTAACTTAATTCTTAAGAAAATGAATCATAATTTCCTATTGTTGAGCTTATTCCTTAAATAATCCCTAATAACATAATGCTAAAAATCCTCATAACAAAATATAAATACCTAATAGATATTTTAAATTCTATCCACCTCCTACTTGCTCACTATAATTAATCTCTAAACTAAATAAGTTACAAAGTAGGTCCCCTATCCATTTCACTCTCCAAATTTAATCCCAACTGCTGCCTATAATTCCTTCTTCTATAAACCTTAAGGCAGTTTGGAACTATATTCCTAACAATACCCCCTTCAACAATTACCTTGTCCTCAAGGTGGAACTCCGAAAAAGCCAGCTTGATGTCCTCGACCAGTTCCCATGAGTCTTCAAAGTCTGGCGTACCGTGCCAGCAAACTGAGACTTCTATTTCTCCTTGGTTGCCATCCCTAACATCTAGGACAACAAGATGTTGTAGTTTCATTTCGCAGCCATTTGGCATTCCTGTTGGGAGTGGTTGAGGTTGAACATCCTTGGCTACAAATTGTTTAAGAAAAGACACATGAAAGACTGTATATGGACTAAAGAGCCTTCTGGTAATTCCAGCTTATAAGCAACATGTCCTATCCTTTCCAACACCTTGTAATATGGACTGGGCTTCTAGTTCATCTGTGTAGCTAAGGATTTCATATGATAAGGTTGCAACTTCAGATATACCATATCCCCCATATTCCCCACCTGGAATTTCACATCTCTATGCTTCTTGTTTGCTTGTTTCTCATTCTTTCCTATGCTTTGTTCAGTTGCCATTTTAATTCATCAAGTACCACATCCCTCTCTTCCAATGACTTTTTTATATAATTTGAATCATGTTTGAACAATACTAGAGGGTCTTTACCATATAACATCTTAAAAGGACAAGTGTTAGTGGATGTGTTATAGTTGGTGTTAAATCAAAGCTCTGCCCATAGTAATCATGCAACCCATTATTTTGGTTTCATGCCCACAAAGCACAAGAGGTAAGTCTCAAGCTATATGTTTACTACCTCTGTTTGGTCATCTATCTCCAGATGGTTAGTAGTGCTAAATTGCAATTTGGTACTTGATTGGTAAAAAAACTCTGACCAAAAAGCACTTATAAAAAATCTCTCTCAGTCAATAATAATGTTGGATGGGAACCCATGGAGTCGAACAATATGGGAAATGAAGACTGTTTCCAATTCTTTGGCTGTATATGGATGTGTAATTCCCAATGGAGTGTGCATACTTGGAGAGCCTATCTACCACCACCAGAATGGTATAAGCCCCTTTTGCTTTTGGTAAGCCAGTGATAAAATCCATTGCCAAGTCCTCCCAAACATGTGATGGAATTGGAAGAGGTTGGAGAAGGCTAGCAAGGTAAAGGGTTTGTTACTTGTTACGATTGCAAACATAACATACCTGAATATGTTCTCGTATTGTTTTCCTCATTCCTTCTCACCAAATCAGTCCAAAAATTCTTTTAAAAGTGCAAAAAATACGGAATGTCTCCCTAGGGTAGAATCGAGGAACTCAAAAAGAGTCAGAGAAATTCTAGGAGATTGTTAATGAATTATCACTATACCATTATATTGTAGAACAAAAGTGTAAGCTCCAGAACCCTTCTGAGAGAATTAGGCATAATTCTCTTAGAGTTATGAAGGTTTTAATGATAACAAGGTAAGCCATAAGTATAAAAATTTTACTTAAGGTTTTGCTAATATGTGCGCTAAGTGTCTCAGAAAGCTTTAGATTTTTGCAATACCATGAGTAAAGACCAAGACAAAACATCAAGTAGCCTCGAGATCAATTGATAAAATCATAGCGCCAAAGATATCAGAAAGGATGTCTCAGAAGCGTAGAAGGTGAAAACATGTTTCTGAGGAAAGAACACTGTCGCCTCAGAAGGGTCTCAGAAGACCTTGCGACTAAGTAGTTCTCAGAAGGGTCCTCCCTCAGAAGGTTCGCCTCAGAAGTCCGTACAACTCTCAGAAAAGTTGGACTCAGAAGCAACAAGTGTCTGAACTCAAAGGATCGCAAGAAGTCTCAGAAAGCTCGCTACAACTAGCTAAGGAAGTGGGAACACGCGCACTGTGCAGTTCTGAAAAGTTCCTCATTTCGCGCTGACTGTAGCAGGGAGCCGTTCTGAAAAGGACACAGCCACATAAGCAAAGTGAAAGCCTTTGATTTCGCGGCTCTTTAATGCCTATATATAATGAGTTCAATTCCAGAGCAATGTGACGAAATTCTTGCGCTAAAAACTCTTGATTAAACGTGCAAAAACTCTGCTGAATTGAAAATCATCTGCGAAAACTTAGAACTTTCTCAGAAAGACAATTTTACAAAATTGTTCTTCTAACTTTGCGAAAATCTTCTAGTTCATTATTGGTGTAAATCCTTACCTTGTGTAAGTTATTTCTAGAAGTCTACTAAGTATAAAACTAGGTTTGTAACTTAGTCTTGGTAGTCGTTTTCGATCAAATCAAACTTTCAAAAAAACGCCAAGTCCTTCTTTGTGTGAAGGCAGTTTTAAGTCCTCTGGTGTTTGAGGCAAAGTTCAAAGTCCTTAAGTGATTAAGGCAAGGAAGTCCTCTAGTGTTGGAGGCAAGGAAGTCCTCTAGTGTGAGGCAAGGAAATCCACTTCGGGTTGTGAAGTGGTGGAAGTCCTTTACTTGGTAAAGGCAGTGTTGTCTGGGAAGGCACTTTAAGAAGAATATCTAAGAACTCTCTCAACTGAAGGTTGAGGACTGGAGTAGGTTGGTTATAACCGAACCAGTATAAAATTCTTTTGTGTTAAGCTTTCTCCTTGCTCTTTACTTGCATAAATCTTTGAGAAAAACTCTACTACGATTCTAATTAAGAGGTCTTGTGAAAACCTTATTGATCAAAATCAGAAAGCTTTTAAGAAACTATAACTTTAAGTTACTTTCTTAAAATTCCTCAGAAAGGAACTTTCTCAGAAAGACTAAGTTCTCAGAAACTTAATCTTCTCAGAAAGCAATTTCCGCTGCAAACTCTTAAATCTACCTTCTGAGTAAAAAACAGCTTTCTAAGTAAAAGTTTTAAGAGGTAATTTTTTTAAAACTTGCACGATTCAACCCCCTTCTCGTGCACACATACACTTTCAATTGGCATCAGAGCTCGGTCCTTAAGGGGTTGAGCACTTCGCAGTGTCAAGGAAAAAGATCCACGAAGGGAAATATGAATTCACCAGCTGCATTCATATCAGATGGGGCTTCAATAAACAGACCTCCGATGTTTCTCGGAGACAACTTCGACTACTGGCGTGACAGGATGGCGCTGTTCATCAAGCACACCAGTCTGAACTTATGGGATAGGATCGAGAATGGAGACTATCAGCCTCTGCAGACAATTACAGAGGATGCTGTAGTTGCAACAGACGCTGAGCCAGGAGTGGCACCTCCAACACTCAGAACCTATACAAGACGGGTCCCTAAGGACGAATGGACTCAAGAGATGAAGGAGAAGATACAACTCAACTTCAAAGCCAAGTATATTCTCCTCTGTGCTTTACCCAAGGTAGAATATGACAAATTGTGTCATGTGATACTGCAAAGAGATTTGGGAAAGACTTCATATGCTGCACGAAGGTAATGACGAAGTCAAGGAAACAAAAATCTCAATGCTCGTACACAAATACGAGTCCTTTAGCATGCAGCCTGAGGAAACTATTGACAACATGTCAATAAGATTTCTTCATATCATCAATGAGCTGAAAGTCTTGGGAAAGACTTATTCAAAACGCTGAGATGGTAAGAAAAATCCTCAGAAGCCTTTCTGCAAAATGGCGTCCTAAGGTCACAGCAATCCAGGAAGTCAAGGATCTAAACCAGCTGGGTTTGGATGTACTATTTGGTTCGCTCAGAACGCATGAGATCGAGCTGGAAGGGTTGCTCGGAGGACCATCCGCTTCCTCCAGACCTCAGAAGGGATTGGCTCTGAACAGTCAAGTCAGAAAGTCTTCCAAAGCTTTCAAAGCTGAAGAAGCTTCTGAGTCTGACAATGATGAAGGCTCAGAATCCGACGAAGACGACATCTCTCTCCTAGTAAAGAAAATGAAAAAAGCCTGGAGAAAGAGGCCAAACAAAAGCAAGGAATTCACTCCTAAGAAAGGAAAGTCAAAGCTTTCAGATGCCACATGCTTTGGATATGGAGAAAAAGGCCACTTCAAGACGGAGTGTCCACAAAACAAAGGGAAGAAGAAATTCATTCCCAGAAAGAAAAAGAAGGCAATGGCTGCAACCTGGAGTGATTCAGAAGACGAAGCTTCTGAAGCAGCAAGTGAGGAAGAAGAAGCTAATGTTTGCTTCATGGCAGGAACTGACTACATTCTGGAAACAGAATCTGAGTCAGAAGAGGTACATCATCAAGCGCTGCTCCACCACCACGATGAGCAGTGGTACCTTGACAGTGGCTGCTCAAGGCACATGACTGGAAGCAAGCACTGGTTCAGAAGCCTCAAGCCCAAAAAAGGCGGAACAGTGCGATTCGGTGATGGTGCTAAGGGAAGAGTCACTGCAATCGGAGATGTTGGTAAGGATTCCTCTCACCAAATCTCAGATGTACTTTTGGTCGATGGCTTAACTCACAATCTATTAAGCATTAGTCAATTTTGTGACAAAGGCTTAAAGGTTGAGTTTTATGCCAAGTATTGTCATGTGATTAATCTCACAAATGACAAGATCGTTCTGGAAGGAAAACGTGTTGTTAACATCTATGTTATCCATCTGGATGATCTAAAGGATCAAAACGTGGAGTGCCTTGTCTCTGTCCAAGAAGACAAATGGCTATGGCATAAGAAACTTGGTCATGCCCATATGAGACTTCTTTCTGAACTTTCTCAGAAAGGACTTGTAAAGGGCCTTCCCAGAATTAAGTATCAGAAGGATGCAACCTGCAACTTCTGTGAAAAAGGGAAACAAACCAACGCTTCCCTTTCCCAGTAAAAGTGGTATTTCTACTCTGAAACCACTGGAACTGCTCC